>OY757942.1:0-252500 GCA_963585895.1 Sepioteuthis lessoniana
AATGGCAATGAAGGGGTGCTCTGCATTCCCCAAAGCCCCAGCATTACTGGAACCTCACTATCAGATTGTTTAGTCTCATATCCAAGACAGTCGGTGTCTTCTACAGCCCCAGCCGACTGGGCAAGGCATGACATAAGAATAACTTATATCTAGCTATTGTGTTCACTTGGGAAGGATATGTTTGGTTTGTATCTCCAAAAGTGAAATAAATTCATCAATGCTATCTTTTTTTTTCCTTACGTTTCAATATTAGATAAGCAAAAAAAAAAAAAAAAAAAAGGGAAAGTTCATTGCATCTTGTTTAAAAAATGAGATTAGGCTCCCTTTTCAATAGCTACTACACTGAGGTGTAGGGGAGGGTGCTTCTCCTTTCCCTAGATTGCTCCACTTTACCCTTGATACGTACCTTATATTGCTGAGTGTTAAGCAAGGAGGTATCAAGTAGCATTTTTAAAGTGTTTGGTATGATGCTACTTGGGATTGAACCCATGTCTCCCGGACCATTAGGCAAACACTCTTCCCACTATGCCAATGAGCTGGTTTTGACTATATATGACTATGTAAAATTATAACTGGTTGGGATTGTTTATTGTTTAATGACATATCAACCCTGGTGCACCATTAAAAAATCTTGTTTTTTTGTAAAGAGTTTGAAGGATAAATTGTCACCATTCTAATTTATTAATTTCTTGCGTGTGCTTTGATTGTTTCATGTTTTCTCTACTGTGCAGCAAATTAGAGTCAGTTGGATACTGTCTGTGAGTCTGCACCATGAAGCAATTCACTCATCCAGATATTTGAAGATGGCATGCCACACTGTTTAGAATTCATGCTGGAAGTTCCAATATAAAGATTTTAGAGTTCTGTGGTGTCAATCTGAGGAAAGTGCAGAAAATTTGAAAAGAACTGGATGAATTTCATAGAAATTACAAAGATATGATTGCTTGGAAGCCCCATTTTAGTTGTTCTGATGAGAAAAGAACTCCCGAATTTCTTGGTGAGGTCCTTTGTTATGATTGACAAGAAACCTGGCAAGTCAATCAAGTCCATAGCCAGGAACAAGGAAGTGTCTGAGTTTCTTATCAGGCAAGTACTGCATGAAGACATTTAGTATTTCTTATACAAGATGTGAAAGGGCAAATTTTTATCACAAGCCATGAAGGACAAGAAGAATGACCATGCTGGATAGCTTTTGAACAAACAAAAGAATTCCCTCCAACCAAACATACTTGGGTTTTTCTCAGGTGAGAAAAATTTCTGCAGGATCAGATAGTGAACCCAAAGAACAATCGTTGCCTAGCTCTTTCCCCACAAGATGTACAGATATTGATGAAAACTAAACACAGACTACATCATCGTATTTGGGGTGGTCACTAGAGATGGTGATGTTATGCTTCCATTCATCATCCTACATGGCTTCAGACTTAACATGGAGACCTACATCAAGTGCTTGGAGGAGATAGAACTGTCCTGGATTGAGAGGGTGGCTTATGGAAGGCACTAACCCTGGCAATAGGACTCCATAGCATGCCATACAAGCAGGAGAATCCAGTCTTGGCTATCAGAAAATTTCTGTGACTTCATCACTCCTAATATTTGGTCACTTAACCCTCAAGATTGTAATCCCTTTGATTATAATATGTGGGGCATGATTAAGCAAGAGACAAAAAAAACCCTCTGTGTAACACTACAGATAAACTAAAGACAAGGATAATGGCAGTATTTACCAGTTTAAAGGAAACTGTCAGAAAGGCTTGCAGGAGATTCCAAAATCACCCGGAGGCCGCAGTTGAAGTCAATGATGATTTCTTTAAATAAATCTAATCTGAAGTATTTTGAGATATTTTTGGTAAATACACCTTATAAAGTGAGATGTCATTGTTATTTCTATTTTTGTGGCATAATTTAAATGACAATTGACCCATCACATCCTCTCTATATGATTTTTATGGTTAGTTGGTAATTTAGTTTAACGTCATATCAATCCTATCGGGATATTTACTGCCAAACCTTTTCTTTTTACAAATATCATTACATGTGTATTAATGTAGTGATAGAAATAATTTTCATTAAAAGTTTCTCTTGACGTTGTTGACCCTCAGCCACCACCTTCTTTCACTTTAAAGTAAAAAAGGTTTAGGTGTTTGTTTGCCATGAGAGCAGTTTGTAGAATAGGGTTGAAAATTATTTGTTTAAATTTCTGTGATGAAGGTTGATAGTTATAATTACTTAGAATATTTGGATTATTGACTTCAACTTTATTGTTTTAATTGCAATGTTTCGGCTGATATGTCCTTTGGCCTTCTTCAGGTGTTTCATGTCAAACTTGGGAGTCCACACAGAATCTTGAAATGAACCCTTTATTCAAACCACAAGGGTAGACTGTTCCAATTCTGTTAACCATGACCGGATACAAGTGTTAAGTTATAATAAGTATTCCTTGTTAGTCTTATCTGTTGTTGGGATTGAACTTAGAACCTCCAGATGATTTCACTCAGAAGCACCTTCCAACTAAACACCTTATCCACTATGCTCTGTGTCCTTGTTGGCAATAAAGATGAGTTCAATAGTCCGAATGTTCGAAGTAATAATGGTGGAGACTTAATGATATATGTGTTATAATTTGATATGACCAGCCAAATGATTGTACTAGGCCTCTCCAACTTCTTTTCTAGTTCATGTAAGTGTCAAAGTAGAGTGTTGCAGGTCACATGACCTGACCACAGATCGCTCAGCCCCTACAATCTCATCTGTCAGGCATTATAGGTTATCACTCACACCCAATAGTTGGCCCCATTGGAAAAAGGTCTTACCCATCTGAAGAGGGGCAGCTGGGGTATTCTAGAACCCCAACTGAGAGATCTGTATAAAATTATATAAAATAATAATAAAAAAGTCAAGAAAAATATTCTAGCTAGATTTTCAGTATTTGAGTCTCTTTACCATGAGATCCTTTAAGAAATAACAAGTAAGTTGGCAACAGTAGTCAAGGGTGACCTGAAGGCTCCCTTTTTGATAGCTACTACACCAAGGTGTAGGGGAGGGTGCTACTACTTTCCCTGGATTGCTCCACTTGATCCTTACCTTATAAAGCTGAGTGTTAAGCAAGGTAGTGTTACGGCCACCGGCCACGGTAGGATTATAATGCAAGAACTACTATAAGAATCGGAAGTGGGGGAAGGCGATTGGCGAGTCTTCTAGGCCCTAGCAACAGTGGAAGAAGCAGCCGAGAAGGGGCAAAGGTCTTGACCCAGATAAGGAAAAGACATGCCACTGGTCGAGGCAGGGAAGGCGCTTTACCGCCAAAAAGAAACGAAACCCAAAAAGTTAGTTTCGAGCTTCGCCAAGGAAGAGAAAGGTTGCCTTTTCACGGGGTCCGGTGAAAGTGGAAATCCTGGTCCCAAAATGGCATATAGAAGCATTTAGCTCCGTTGGGTAAGAACCTGAGGCTCAACGTAAAAGAAAAGGAAAACAAAAAAACTGGTGCCTTGCAACTCGTTAATAGGAGATTAACGAATATAAGAAAAAATTAACAAAAGAAAAGAAAGATAAAAAAGAAAAAAAGGTTAGTCAAAATTTTTATCAAGGATAATATACATAACCTAAATAAAGGTCCGTATCAAGACTATCCCAAAGAAACATTTTTTGAGGCTGGTCATCAGCAGCTAGTTTCGGCGGGAAACCTATTTGGTTAAAATTTGTACATCCATAAAGACGAAGAGGAGAGACTCTTATGCTTTGGTGAAAGAAGAAAAAAAATATTTCGTCTTATTAGAAGGACCTAGTCAGATACTATTGGGAGCGACTTGTCCTCCATATTGCTGTATATCTTTTTGTTGTATTCGTTTTGCTCTTTGTTTGTCTGCTGTCACAGTTGTGTTTTCTTTTAAATGAAAAAAATGTATGAATGATACATATATAAAGAAAAGGAAGAAAAAACCCCAACTCCGCGTTATATTGTTTGTCCAGTTCAGAATACCCCACGTGTTCTTTCATATCACGTTGACCTCTTTAACCTTGAAACCCTCCCGTTTCGTCCGTAGTCCCTGTATACGTAACATAGGACTCCGTCCATATCTCGAAAAATTAAAAATACGAGTGGAAACTCGTCACAGTAGCATCAAGTACCATTTTTTTATTCTTTGGTATGACTCGACCTGGGATTGAACCTAGGTCTCCTGGATCATTGACAAACACTCTAACCATCATGCCAATGTCCAGTATGAAATAATGAGTACTTACCTAAAATTCCTTTGGGGTGAGGTAGAGGTTGCAAGATGGTGAAATGCACGGTAAAGGCTTTTTGGTTGTCAACAGTCTTAAAATAAACTTTCAACCTCAGGTGTTTCTTCACAGTCAGAACAACTTCACTTTTGTTGGTAAGGTCAAAGGTCTTTTGGTTTTTGGTCATCATATCTGGAGTTATTTGTGCAAGAACCTTGCGTTTCTTTTTGATAACCAACCTTGTCAGTGCTTCCATACAATTGGAAGAGGATGTTTTCATTAGATATGCAAATATGTGTATATCTGGAAAAAAAAAAGTATAATTAGGTTTAATTTATGACCAAACTCCACATTATTGAAACCGTGTAATCAAAAAATATTAATTTAGGACCATGTAATCAAAAAAATATGAGGTTTAATTCATGATCAAACTCTATACAGTATTTAAACCATGTGATCAAAAAGTATTATTAGGTTTAATTTATGACCAAACTCCACAGCATTGAAACAATGTGATCAAAACAAATCTGCAACAACCATGAGAGCAAAAATAAAATTGCAGTCTCCCAGATTGGTTGTCGTACTAAAGTTAAAAAGCTTAGACTGCCCTACTATTTACCCATAAATGAAGAGAGAATAGTTGGATGCATACCTTCCCTAAGCGTATTACTGTGATGTGAAATTTAAACAGACTCATCTAGGATTTGAACTCAAGTTGCCATGTTAATTGCCACAATAACCATTACACTATAAGCATCTTCTATTTTCCCCAACGCCTCTACCATTGTTAGTATACAATACAAAGTCAATTTTAAAAGAGTTCCACAGGTTTGGATTAAGAGTTTTCCCTCTCCTAGATTGGTTGCCATATGAAGGTTAAAGAGCCAGTTGACCCTTCTGTTTATCCATAACTGGAAGGATGGTTTGGTTAAGTTGTGTTTTATATGTTGTACTCCGTACAGAATGGACTCACCCTCCTCCATAAATACATGTCAACGGAGTGTCAGGGGAGTGAACCAGACCCATGTGACACAATCACGTGTGATACCACTTGCGTAGAGGATGGATAGTTGCTACCTCACTGGACTGTCAGCTTCCTATTAATTAACTACTGTTCAACCAGGTTCACTTGTATCTTGTTTCTGTTACTTGAATATATATGTTTTTCTATCTACCTTTTTGTGTTCTCCGTGTCTTTCTTTTGCCAGCATCACAACATTATGGCATATCAACCATTGTTGGTTATTTAATGCCAAATCCTGTTTTTGCATAAATATTAAATATATAATTTGTAAACACATTTTTTAGATACACACACTTAAATGATCAAACAGTTCTTTTTCTATCAATTCAATTTAGCATACATCAACCACATAGTTTCAAGTAGAGCTATCTATCACTAACAATTCAATTAAATATCAGTCATTTGTTTAAGCAGAGTTGAATGATCAAACAGTTCTATTTTTAATAATTCAATTGAGCATAAGTCATTTGTTTGCACACAGTTTAAGTCTCAAACAGTTCTATTTGACCTATAGATAGGATCCTTTCAGGTGGTACCATTCCGGGTCAGAGTGGATTTAGGAGCAATGGCAATGAAGCTTCAACCTCTCCATCAGATTGTTTCGTGTCATATGCAGAACTTTTATTTGGAGAGTCTTACTCCTCAGGAGAGATGTCGACTGGGCTGAGCAAGAAGGAGAATAATCGGATTCATAGCTTTCTCAAGGGTATTAGTGCTATGTGAAATGCAATCAGCATAAGCCAGGGTTTGAATTTGGGTTGTAATGTACATTTCTCACAACAATATTTGTTACTCTATAGCCAAGGTCACAAAGGAAGAGAGCCTCTCACAAAGTAATCAAATCAACAAGAGAATTCGCCACAAAGCCATGCTTTGAACAGTGAATTCATCAGTAATATTTACATACAATAAATATTATTTTACATTTTTCTAATATATATATATATATATAAAGGAATTATATATTATAGATTGAATTACCATGACCAGAAAATCTGTCAAATACTGTGTGTGACTTACAAAACCACTGGACAGGTGTTTCAACCTTATAAGGTCTTATCAGCAGTTTATACTGGGGTCTCCCCCTGTGAAGATCAAACCAGTGACTACAGAAAGCAGAGCTGAAAATGTATATCTATTTTCTGCCCATGATTTTGTAGATGTGAATCTCCAATCCTCTTGAGAAAGGTAGCTGTGGAGGTGACCATGTCCTCTGTGTGTTCGGATGTAACTTACAAGATGCATCAGGTTAACTGGCTGTGTAATTATCATGGCTAGTTTATTTGGCATCGGTTGTATGTGATATGGACCAGTAGCTCAGTGGTAGTTTTGTTCCTGCATTCTGTGGTTGCTGGTTAGATCTCCAGTGGGAGAGATCATGAAATACACTGATGATAAAATCTAATAAGGTCAAAACAGCTTTCTAGTGGTTCCATATTTCACACACAGTCCTCGCCGGATTTTCTGGTCATGGTAATTCAATTCATAATATAAATATGGCCTTTCAAAACAAAGAGCCCAGTTGGTTAGGGAAGGGCTGTAGAATATACAGACTGCATATCTGCAGAGAGGTAAGACTCCAATAATGAGTGTCTTGATATGACACTTAACAATCCGATGGTGAGGCTAACATAATGCTGGAGGTATGGGGAATGCAAAATAGCCCTTCATCACCATTGCTCCCAGGTCCACTCTGACCCAGAGTGGTAGGACCTGATAGGGTCCTATGTATATGTCAAATAGAACTGTTTGCGTTTAAACTGTATTCAAACAAATGACATGCTAATTTATTCAATAATAAATTGAAATAGAACTGTTTTACATTTTATCTGTGTGTAAACAAAATGTTTCATTGAATTGTTTGTGATTCATAGCGATATTTGGAACCATTTAATTGCATGCAAAAGAATGAGCTTCAGCTCATTTGTAATTTTTTACAACAAAATGTGTTAACAAATGATATCTATTTAATATATATGTATAAACAGGATGTGATATTTAATAGTCTACAATAGTTGACATGCTGTAAAACCCAACCCAATGAAATCATATATATTTAATATATATGTATAAACAGGATCTGATGTTTAATAGTCTACAATGGTTGATATACCATAAAACGAAACAAAGGGAGTGTCCTTGTGGTGAAACGGTTAAAATGATGGACTGTAGAATTGTAGTGAGTTCTAACTCCATTCGCACTATTACATTCACTTTTAGACAAATACCTTTGGGAAAGGTTTGAACCCCCATTATTCCCCTAGCTATGAGATAAATAGTACCCCAATTGTTCTTCTTGAAGGATAGATTTGGCTTTAAATAACCCACAAAGTTTGATGTGCCATTTAAACAAACAAACCAGACTAAACTAAACCAATTTCAGAATTAACTATTTCAAAGGATATGTTGGGAGACTAGAGTTATCTCCCTTGTCAGAGCATTTGAGGAACTCTCTTACATCATAAGTCCTTTTGGTCATGTGACAAGGCAAAACCAGAAATTACTTTCTTTTACAAACAGGATTTCAGAAGTGACAGACATGGTGATTTGCACCTCAGTGGTGACAACACATGGTGCCTCCTCATTTTACCAGACCAGAAAAGCAGTTAGTGGTATTCTCCTTTTCATTCTATGGACTTTTCTCCATGTTCCTCAAATGCATTTTGATTTTTTTGTAGCTTGGGGTGGGAACTTAGTTCCTTTCCTTGTTGATTATAAAATTAAATGTTATATTGTATTAATTCACTTGTCTGTTCTTCTTCCAACCGAATATTCTGTGTTAGGTTACTCTACTTTGGATAACCAAATGCATTATGAGAAATGATGTGTTTTCTACAAGTTAACTCATATTTAATGACTCCTTCTTTTCTAGAATTAAAATATTTTAATAATTTAGCAATATAACATAAACAAAGATTTTTTTTTTCAAAAGCAAGGATTTTTTGAGGAATTGGAGGGTATTTTGTCCAGGGGTTATTTACTGGAAGAAATTTTTTCCCAGAGGAGTATTTCTTTAATGGGTAATTTTCCTTAGAAAATTTTTCCTGGGAATATTTTTGTGCTTTTTTTCAAGGGAGATTTTTTCCTTTGGGAAAAATTCCTGCGAGATATTTTCGCTGCATTTTTATCACGGGGATAATTTCCATGGGAATATTTTCCTTGATTTTTAAGAGAGACAATTTCCTTAGGGGATTTTTTCAAAGGAATATTTTGCTTGTGTGTGTTTTTATGGAGGATAATATCCATCAGGAATTTTTCCAAGGAAATATTTTCCTTGGTTTTTTCAAGAAAGATAATTTCATTTGAGAATTTTTCCAAGAGAATATTTTTCCTAGAGAATTTTTCCAAAGGAATATTTTTCCTTATTTTTTTATTAAGAAGGATAATTTCATTTGAGAATTTTTCCTAGAGAATATTTTTGTTGGTGTTTATTTAAAACAGATAATTTCCACAGGGAATTTTCCAAAGAAATAGTTTCCAAGAAAATACTTACAAGCATGGTTGTCAGCAAGGAGAAGTACTCTTGGATATGGTAGGCAATACTGATGTCTTCCAAGGCACAATGTTTCATTACAGCCATATGGTTTTAGAAAGATAGCTAATAAAAAAAACTCAATAATTTTAAGATAAATATTATTTCATTCAAAAACTAAGATCAATCAATCAACTTCAATATTAATCAATAAAAATCATGATTCAACATAAAAGTCAATAACAATCAATAAAGAGATCAATATCAATGAATAGAAATAAATATGAGTCGATAGGAATTAATATTATTTTATTAAAAATTTATTTTTATTGCAATATATTCAGTACTGACTGTAATTTGTTGACCGGCCATCTCAGTGAGCTTCTAAAATGTTCTTGAGTGATATGAATCATGCTTAATCATGGGAAACAAAATGTAAAAGCATTTGTCCATTCATTTTGTCCTGTGATCAAATGATACCTTGCAAGAGATCTGTCAAAGTTCTGTACTTGAACGTAGTTCACATGTTGAATCATGCATGAAAGTTAATACTGACTTGAGCATCAGGAGGGGAAGATTATATGCGCATCAGGGCGTTCCACAATGTGTAGGTGGTCTTGTCCATTCCCAATGTGGTGATTGGCTGCCATCCCAGGAGTGGCTATGCTAGAATGCATATATGCTGGCCTGCTCATTGGCATTTTTGTCTGTTAGCCAACGCCAGCTGTGGCTGGTAAGTGTTGTTTATTATTTTCTCCTGTGCATTAGGGCAGTAGATTCTTCATCTCTCCTCCCCGCCCATGGCATGTAGGTCGGGTTGTATGAGGGATGTGTCTTTCTTTGAGGCCTGGTTTGTTATGTGGTAGTACTGTGGATAGAGCTCTAGGGATTTTGGACAACCGAGGGTGTGTAAGTGTATCTGTGGTTTGTTTAGGAGTGTTAATTGTTGTATGTGTGTCATTACAGAAGGATGTTAGGGGATCAGGATGTAGAAGTGGACTATTTTGCTGTTTCAGTGGTAGAGGAGTTCCTCGTAGCATTGAGCAGGTGCTACCCATTCGGGGTGTGGCTTGTAGAGGGTTAGCTATGAGGGGATGGAATCACAGAGTCGGCAGGGATGTAGGAGTTGCACTGGTGATAGGCCAATACTTTGGATTGGGGTGTTTCGCATATGGTTGTAAAAATGGCTATATGGTACCATTATGGTACACAACATTAAACCTAATGCACAGGAAAAAATAATAAACAACATTTACCTGCATGACAGCTCGGCTGGCGTTGGCTAACAGACAAAAATGCCAATGAGCGGGCCAGCATATTTGCACGCTATCAACCAGGGATTCTCTCATAAACAATCTCTCACAGAACCCGATATCCACAACTTCTGGGAGGTATGACACTGACTCAGCACTGACAGAGGCCAAGTGTTAATGAACAGAAGAATCGTCATACCGAAATCCTCAGAACAAAAATACTGCATTGCCTGCTCACAACCCACCAAGGCATGGGCGGCATGAATGCTCACACCAATGATACAGTCTACTGGCCTGGTATAAATGCATCCATACACAATTTTAGAGCAAATTGCCCAACTTGCACAACTATTGCCTCAATCCAGCCACAGGAACCCATCATCATGACTCCAGCCCCGGAATGGCCATTCCAACAAATAGTGATGGACATATTCCACATTGGTCATGTTGTGTACCGTGCCTGTGCAGATAGACTGACTGGTTGCCTCATCTTGTACCATCTAAAACCAGGTCATGCCACCGCATCCAAGTTGATGTCCATCTGTTGGCACCTGTTCCGAACATACGGCACTCGAGACGAACTCAGTACCAATGGTGGGCCACCTTTCACCTCCAACTTATTCCAGGAATTCCTTCAAACATGGTCTGTGAAGCATAGACTATCCTCAGTTGCATACCCCCAATTCAGTTGCCTGGCAGAACTCACAGTGAAAACCGTGAAGAGAATAGTGAATGGAAATACAGCCCCACCCATGTTCCTTGGACAACAACAATGTGTACCCGGGCTATTCTGGAAAAAAATTGGTTCCTTGCATAACAACTAAACTTGAAACTTTTGGGGTTGTTGTAGCTCTTATACCTGCGCTTTTCCGCAGAAATACCCTGCGACCTGAAGAATTAAATATTAAAAATCAGAATCTTAGGAATGACAAAAAAAATAATTTAAAAAAGAAAATGAATTATTCAGGAGATTAAAAATTTTCAAAGTATTTTGACATTATGGTTTGTATAATCTTCTTTATTCAATGGTATATTAATCAACAGAGGTTATTTCATGTATGACAGTATAATTACATATATGTGTGTATGACTAGATAATTATGTACGTGGTGTCTTCAATAAGTTTCCAGACTTTTTTGTACAGGCATTTTAAATTGTCGTAGACTCTTGAAAATTCAGTATGTTATTGCTATACATCTTATGAGATGACTGATCTATTTAAGTTGATTGGCCAAAGGGTTAGGGTTAGGGTCAGGGTTAATATGTTGAGGTTTTAAGGGAGTTCAGGAAGAGATTCCTAGGGAAGAGGCCAGTACTCTTCAAATCGGGTCAGTGGCATTTGCAGCAGGACAATGCACCAGTCAACAACTCCATCCCTGTCATAGACTACTTGACCAAGATGGGCATCAAGACAGTTCCTCCGTCTCCCTATAGGCCAGACCTTGCTCCCTGTGACTTTTGGTTATTCTATAAACTGAAGGAAAAACTTAGAGGCTGTCGTTATGAGACAATTGAGGAGATGAAAAAGGCTGTGACGAAGGTCATTGACACGCTCATGAGAGGACTTCCATGAGGCCTTCCAGAAGTTGTTAGAATGGTACAACAAGTGCACTGCAGCCGGAGGAGATTACATCGAAGGGGACTAGTGTTGCATATCGGCCCTCGACTGAGCCGTCAATCAAGAGATGCACCTGTGTAAATAAGCAGAAGAATGGCCAGGCAGATGCATCCGGTCGAGGATGTTGGAATATCACCTTGACCTGTGGACGTGGTTGAATTTGGTGCAGATGCGTACCCCACAGGAAGCAGGTGGGCATCAAACAATCATATAACCAGGTGCCACAGACGGCTTGGGAGTCAGTTCCAATCGCAGTTGGAGATAGGATGCCCGCGGAGTGAGAACCAGCTCCAGACAGCGGGCTTGGGCCCTCAGCGACCCAGGGTTGAGCAGCCCAGCCAAGATAAGGAAGAAGTGCTGCTATGGTCACGAGAAGAACTTTGGGACAATATGTAGCAGTCTGTCTCCAACTCACCTCTCACACACAAGAAACATCAACCCTTTCAAATAAAGTGTGAGAGATATATTTTTATAAAGAAGCGTGTTCGTTCGTTCATTATTGTTGACTATGTTTCCGTATATACTTATATATATGTATATATATTGTGTACTTGTATGTGGCTATTCAACACTAGAGTTTCATGCATGTACTATCAATAAAAGTGCCCATATGAAAAAAGTCTGGAAACTTATTTGATGGTCCTCGTTTGCGTATGAGTGACAATATTATTATGTATGTGTGTATGTGACAATATAATTATGTATGTGAGCGTGCGACAATATAATGAAGTATGTGTATATACAACAGTATAATTATGCTTGAGTGTGTATAACTGTATAATTATGTTTGCATATGACAATATAATTATGTATGTATGTGTATGACTGTATAATTATGTATGTGTGTATATGACAAAATACTAATGGATGTGTGTATACAAAAATATCATTATGTATGCGTGTGTATAATTATATAACTATCTATGTGTGAATATAAGAAAATAAATATGTAATTCTGTACATGACAAAATAATTATGTATGTGTGTATTGACAATATTATTATGTATGTGTAAAAATGACTATATAATCATGTGTGTGTATGATAATATAATTATCTATGTGTGTATAGACAAAATAATTATGTATGTGTTTAAACAACAAAATCATTATGGATATGTGTGTTTGATTATATAATTACATATGTGTATGTATGAATGACAATATGTACTTATGTATGTGTGTATACAACAATGTATGAGTGCGTATGACAATATAATGACGTATGTGTATATATAACACCATAATTACGTTTGCGTTTGTACAGCAATATATTCATGTACGGCTATGTACAACAATATAATTATATATGTTTGTATGTGACGAAATAATTATGTATGTCGGTGTAAGACAATATAGTTATGCCATATAGTTATTTTGTCATATGCAGACATGCATAATTAGATATGTGTTGATATAAAAAATAATTATGTATGTGTGTGTATGACAATATAATTAGGTTGGTTGGTTAAGTTTTATGGCATATCAACCTTTGTAGGTTATTTAACGCCAAATCCATTTTTATACAAATAGTTCTATTTCAAACAATTCAGTTTAGCATAAGTATACCATTAGTTCTATCTAACCTATAGATAGGGCCCTATAAAGTGCTACCACACCGGGCCAGTGTGGACCTGGGAGCAATGGCAATGAAGGGGTGCTCTGCATTCCCCAAAGCCCCAGCATTACTGGAACCTCACTATCAGATTGTTTAGTCTCATATCCAAGACACTGCAGAGGTGCCGTCGGTGTATTCTACAGCCCCAGCTAACTGGGCAAGACATGACATGAGAATGACTAATATCTGGCTATTGGGTTCACTTGGGAAGGATATGTTTGGTTTGTATCTCCAAAGGTGAAATAAATTTATCAATGCTATTTTTTTCCCTTAAGTTTCAATATTAGATAAACAAAAAAAAAAAAAAAAAAAAAATAAAAGGTCAAGTTCACAGCATCTTGTTTAAAAAATGAAATAATGACGATATATAAAAAGTTGGCGACCGTAGTCCAGGGCGACCAGAAGGCTCCCTTTTCAATAGGTACTACACCGAGGTGAAGGGGAGGGCGCTACTCCTTTCCCTGGATTGCTCCACTTTACCCTTGATATGGACTACCTTATATTGCTGAGTGTTAAGCAAGGAGGTATCAAGTACCATTTTTTAAGTCTTTGGTATAACGCAACTTGGGATTGAACCCAGGTCTCCTGGACCATTAGGCAAACTTCACCATCAAATTGTTTTGTATCATAATCAGGACACTCAGTGGGGGCGGTCTTACCTCTCTGCAGAAGTGCAGTCAGTGTATTCTCCAGCCCCAGCTGACTAGGTAATAATTAGTATGTATGTATATGACAATATCATTATTTATGTGTGTGTATGGTAATATAATCTTATGTGTGCATGACAATATAATTATATATGAGAGTATACAGCAATATCATTATGCATGTGTGTGTATGACAATATGAATATGCATGCTTATGTATGACAGTATAACTAAGTCTGTGTGTATGACAATATAATCATGTCTGTGTTTATACAGCAATAAAATTATGTATTGGTGTGTTGGACAATATAATTATGTGTGTGTGCATATTACAATATGATTATGTATGTATGTATGTGTACCGAAGCTGGAAAAATGATGCTTGTACACACACACACACACACACACACACACACACACACACATACACACACGAAAATTAAAATGTATTCTTTTATTTAAAACTGAAATAGATAAAAAATCTGTTAAGGTGGACAGATAAGAGATTAGATATTTGTTGTCCTTTGTGTCTTTCATATTTAAAGAAATGGAAGAAAAGATAATTTTAGGAAAAAAATTGAATTAATTTTTGATTGTTAGCATGCTATGAGTTCTACAATTGTAGCCAAATTTGAAAAGATTGTTACGTTTTACTTTGGTTAAAGGACATGTTATTTCCTCTAAGAAATCATGTGCCTACAAAAAAATGCAATTTATTTTAGATTGAAAACAAAAGAGACTTATCAATATACTGTCTTAATCACGCATTTTAAAAATAAAAAATGCAGAATTTCTAAAATGAACTATTTTCTATATTTATCTATCAAAAGTTTTTTAAGAAAAGAAATTTAGCATTTGAAATATCAAAGTGAATTTTATATTTCTAAGTTTTGCAATATTTTGGTAACGCACTATTCATCAGATTTAACTGAAATTGTGAATGTAAGAAACCATTTTGAACTGTGAGATTCTGAGCTTGCCTGATACTCTCTGAGGGCTACTTTCCAGAATTGTCTTTATAGCTTGGAGCACAACCTCTGAATACCTCTGTCTGTGCCTTCAAATTTCACACAACTGTTTTTAGTTGCTTCTATCGTATTATGGTCCAGTTCTTCGAACTAGACTTTGTTGCCTTTTCAACTGTGTAGCTTTCAAATCACTCAAAGCATGAAGGAATACAAAACATTTCAAAGCAGTAACTACTAAAATACTATCAAGCACAGTGAGTACCTATCACAGCTTGAACCACTTAAGTCATGTGATATATACGCTGTAGACTTGCATGTACCAAAATATTAAAAAAACCTCTGATTCACATTAGTAAAAACCAAAGTGAATTACAAGCTGGAGAATCTGTTTAGGTGGCCAGATAAGTGATTAAAATTTGTTGTCATTTGTGTCTCCCATATTTCAAGAAATGGAAGAAAAGATATTTTTAGTGAAGAAAAATTTAATTTCTTTTTTAATTGTTAGCATGTCATAAGCTGTGTCATTATAAACAAATTTTAAAGTAAGATTTTGGCTAAAAGTGTGAGTCTGGGAGCTACATTAAATACAATAGAAAAAGGGTTAAGTAAAAAAAAAAGACTCAGAGGAAAATCCTCTTATCCCTTGACATTGAAAAGATTGCCCTAGTGTTTGTTTTATCACCAGTTGGTTAAGGGAGATATGATTTCCTACAACAAATGACATGCCTAAAAAAAAAAAAAAGAAAAAAAAAAGCAATTTATTCCAGATTAAAAATAGAAGAGACTTACCACTAAGTAATTCAGGAGCAGTATCTGAAAAAAGAAATCACTCATTTTAAAAATCAAAAAGGCAGAATTTCTATAATAAACTATTTTCCATATTTATCTATCAAAATGTTTTTGAGAAAAGAAATTTATAATTTGAAATATCAAAGTGAACTTTATATTTCTAATTATCTCTGTTTGGGAATGACAAAATAATTATATAAGTGTGTATATGACAAAATAATTATATATGTATGTATATGACAAAATAATTATATATGTATGCATATGACAAAATAAATATATATGTGTATATGACAAAATAATCATATATGTGTGTATATGACAAAATAATTATATATGTGTATATGACAAAATAAGTATTTATGCGTGTATATGAAAAAATAATTATATATGTATGTATATGACAAAATAATTATATATGTGTATATGACAAAATAATTGTGTGCCCAGAAACTTAATAAATAATGTATATGAAGATACAAATGCAGTCATATAATAAATCAAAATGTATTCCTTTAATTAAAACTGAAATATTTATAAAAGTCAAACTAGTTGAGTCAGAAGTTTTGCAATATTTTGGTAAAGCACTATTCTGAGTGCTACTTCCCAGAATTGTCTTTATAGCTTGGAGCACAACCTCTAAATAACCCTGTTTGTGCCTTCAAATTTCGCACAACTGTTTTTAGTTGCTTCTATAGTATCATGGTCCTGTTCTTTGAACTAGACTTTGTTGCCTGTTCATCTGAGTGGCTTTCAAATCACTTACAGAGTGAATGAATACCAAATGTGTCAATGCAGTAACTACCAAGATACTATCAAGCACAGTGAGTACCTATCACAGCTCTAATCACTTCAATCAGATGATATATACACTGTAGGCTTGCATGTACGAAAATATTACAAAACTTCCGATTCATATTAGTAAAAGCCCAAGTGAATTACAAGATAGAGAATCTGTTTATGTGGCCAGATAAGTGATTAACCTTTTGTTGTCATTTATGTCTCCCATATTTAAAGCAATGGAAGAAAAGATATCCTTATTGAAGAAAAATTTAATTTCTTTTTTAATTGTTAGCATGCCATAAGTTGTGTCATTATAACCAAATTTTAAAAAATGGTTCAGTCTTATCTTGTTTTACCAGCAGTTGGCTAAGGGAGATGTGATTTTCTGCAAGAAATGATATACCCACAAAAAAAATTTAATTTATTTGAGATTGAAAAAAGAAGAAACTTACCAAAATTTAACTTTCGAAATATGGCATCAGAAAATAAATAATCACTCATTTTAAAAATAAAAAAGGCAGAATTTCTATAATAAACTATTTTCTATATTTATCTATCAAATTTTTTTTGCAAATTGAAATTTATTATTTGAAATATCAAAGTGACTTTTATATTTTTAATTATCTCTGTCTGTGAATGATGATATTATTATATATGTGTGTAAATGACAAAACAATTATATATGTGTATATGACAAAATAAGTATTTATGCATGTATATGACAAAAAAATTATATATGTATGTATATGATAAAACAATTATATATGTGTATATTACAAAATAATTATATATGTGTGTATATGACAAAATAATTATATATGTGTGTATATGACAAAATAATTATATATGTGTGTATATGACAAAATAATTATATATATGTGTATATGACAAAATAATTGTGTGCCCAGAAACCTAATAAATAATGTATATGAAGATGCAAATTCAGTCATATAGTAAATCAAAATGTATTCCTTTAATTGAAACTGAAATATTTATAAAAGTCAATCTTGTTGAGTCAGAAGTTTTACAAGATTTTGGTAAAGCACTATTCTGAGTGCTACTTCCCAGAATTGTCTTTATAGCTTGGAGCACAACCTCTAAATACCCCTGTCTGTGCCTTCAAATCTCGCACAACTGTTTTTAGTTGCTTCTATAGTATTATGGTCCAGTTCTTCAAACTAGACTTTGCTGCCTGTTCATCTGAGTGGCTTTCAAATCACTTACAAAGTGAAGGAATACAAAACATTTCAAAGCACTAACTACTAAGATACTATCAAGCACAGTGAGTACCTATCACAGCTTAAACCACTTCAATCAGATGATATATACACTTTAGAGTTGCATGTACTAAAATATTACAAATCTTCTGATTCACATTAGTAAAAGCCCAAGTGAATTGTAAGATGGAGAATCTGTTTAGGTGGCCAGATAAGTGATTAAACTTTTGTTGTCATTTGTGTCTCCCATATTTAAAGAAACAAAAGAAAAGATATTTTTAGTGAAGAAAAGTTTGTTTTCTTTTTTAATTGTTAGCAAGCCATGAGTTGTGTCATTTTAACCAAATTTCAAAGTAACATTTTGGCTAAAAGTGTGAGTTTGGGAGCTACATTAAATACAATTGACAAAGGGTTAGGTAAAAAAAAAAAAAAGCCTCTGAGGAAAATCCTCTCATCCTTTCCCTTGAAAAGATTGTCCCTGTGTATGTTTTATCACCAGTTGGATGAGGGAGATATGATTTCCTACAACAAATGATGTACCTAAAAAAAAGTGCAATTTATTCCAGATTAAAACCAGAAGAGACTTACTATAATATAAGCCAGGTAGACCACCTGAAAAAAAGAAATCACTCATTTTAAAAATCAAAAAGGCAGAATTTCTATAATAAACTTTTTTCTATATTTATCTATCAAAATGTTTTTGAGAAAAGAAATTTATTTTTTGAAATATCAAAAGGAAATTTTAAATTTCTAATTATCTCTATCTGGGAATGATAATATTATTATATATGCGTGTATATGACAAAATAATTATATATGTGTGTATATGACAAAATAAATATATATGTGTGTTTGGTTGGGTTTGTTTTCTTTGTTTAATGGCATATCAACATTTGTAGATTATTTAATGCCAAAGTGATTCTACTAGAAGAATAGTAGTGGTACTATTTAACCCATAGCTGGGAGGATATGGGGGTTCATACCATTCCCAAGGGTATTTGCCTGAAAGTGAATGTAATAGCGTGACTGGAATTTGAACTTGCTTACCACAATCCCGCAGTCCATTGCTTTAACTATTACCCCACGAGGACACCCCCTATGTGTGTGTGTATGACAAAATAATTACATATGGGTGTATATGACAAAACAATTATATATGTGTGTATATGACAAAATGATTGCATATGTGTATATGACAATATAACTATGTACGTGTGTGCACAGAAACCTAATAAATAATGTATATGAAGATAAAAATTCAGTCATATAGTAAATCAAAATGTATTCCTTTAATTAAAACTGAAATATTAATTAAAGTCAACCTTGTTGAGTCAAAAGTTTTGCAATATTTTGGTAGCACACTATTCATCAGATTTTACTGAGGTTGTGAATGTATGAAACCATGTTGAACTGTGAGATTCTGAGCTGGCCTGATACTCTCTGAGGGCTACTTTCCAGAATTGTCGTTATAGCTTGGAGCACAGCCTCTAAATACCCCTGTCTGTGCCTTCAAATTTCACACAACTGTTTTTAGTTGCTTCTATAGTATTATGGTCCAGTTCTTCGAACTAGACTTTGCTGCCTGTTCATCTGCACTCACAAAGTGAATGAATACAAATGTGTCAATGCAGTAACTACCAAGATACTATCAAGCAAAGTGAATACCTATCACAGCTTGAACCACTTTTAGTGAAGAAAAGATTTTTAGTGAAGAAAAATTTAATTTAATTTCTTTTTTAATTGTTAAGATGCCATGAGTTGTGTCATTATAACCAAATTTTAAAGTAAGATTTTGGCTAAAAGTGTGAGTCTAGGAGCTACATTAAATACAATAGACAAAGGGTTAGTTTTAAAAAAAGACTCTGAGGAAAATCCTCTTATCCCTTGCCATTGAAAAGATTGTCCACATGTTTGTTTTATCACCAGTTGGTTAAGGGAGATTTCCTACAACAAATTTTGTACCTAAAAAAAGCGCAATTTATTCCAGATTAAAAAAAGAAGAGACTTACACCAAAAATACTTTGGAAGTGGACCACCTGAAAAAAAGAAATCACTCATTTTTAAAATAAAAAAGGCAGAATTTCTATAAGAAACTATTTTCTATATTTATTTATGAAAATGTTTTTGAGAAAAAATATTTATTATTTGAAATATCCAAGCTAATTTTATATTTCAAATTATCTCTGTCTGTGAATGACAAAATAATTATATATGTGTGTATATGACAATATAACAATTTCTGTGTATATGACAATATAACTACGTACGTGTATGCACAGAAACCTAATAAATAATGTATATGAAGATACAAATGCAGTCATGAGTAAATCGAAATGATTCCTTTGATTAAAATTGAAACATTTATAAAAGACAAAGTATTTTCCTTGTTGATTGAGAAGTTTTGCAATATTTTGGTAAAGCAGTATTCATCAGGTTTTACTGAGTTTTTGAAGGTAAGAAACCATGTTGAACTGTGAGATTCTGAGTGCACCTGATACTGAGTGCTACTTTCCAGAATTGTCTTTATCGCTTGGAGCACAGCCTCTGAATACCCCTGTCTGTGCCTTAAAATTTCACATGTCTGTTTTTAGTTTCATCTATTGTATTATTGTCCAGTTCTTCGAATTAGACTTTGTTGCCTGTTCATCTGAGTGGCTTTTAAATCACTCACTGAGTGAATGAATACAAAATGTGTCAATGCATTAACTACCAAGATACTATCAAGAACAGTCAGTACCTATCAGAGCTTGAACCACTTCAATCAGATGATATATACACTGTAGACTTGCATGTATGAAAATATTACAAAACTTCTGATTCATATTAGTAAAAGCCCAAGGGAATTACAAGATGGAGAATCTGTTTAGGTGGCCAGATAAGTGATTAAACTTTTGTTGTCATTTGTGTCTCCCATATTTAAAGCAATGGAAGAAAAGATATCCTTATTGAAGGAAATTTTAGTGAAGGAAAGATTTTTAGTGAAGAAAAATTTAATTTTTTTTTAACTGGTAGCATGCCATAAGTTGTGTCATTATAAACAAATTTTAAAGTAACATTTTGTCTAAAAGTTTGAGTCTGGGAGGTAAATTAAATACAATTTACAATGGGTTAGGTAAAAAAAAAAAAAGACTGCGGAAAATCCTCTTATCCCTTGCCCTTGAAAAGATGGCCCTAGTGTTTGTTTTATCACCAGTTGGTTAAGGGAGATATGATTTCCAACAGCAATTGATGTACCTAAAAAAGATGCAATTTAAACTATTTTCTATATTCATCTATCAAAATTTTTTTAAGCAAAGAAATTTAACATTAGAAATATCAAAGTGAATTTTATATTTCTAAGTTTTGCAATATTTAGGTAATGCACTATTCATCAGATTTTACTGAAATTGTGAATGTAAGAAACCATGTTGAACTGTAAGATTCTGAGCTCGCCTGATACTCTCTGAGGGCTACTTTCCAGAATTGTCGTTATAGCTTGGACCATAGCCTCTGAATACACCAGCTTGAACCACTTCAATCATGTAATATATACAGGGTGGAACGATAAAATTGTCGCCCTAGAAAAGACGACATGATTCCACTTCCATTTAATGAAAACCGGTTTTCTTTTTTTTGTTGCTGAGCATCTACTAGTTGACCAGTTGTGTACAAATCCCAAGATTGATAGGAGCCTTCTATCATGTCTGATAGTGACATAATGTTCAATGAGCAAGATCGGAGATGTGCTGCAATACAACTCATGCTCTTTACTGATCTAAGTTATGACAATAGGACCATTGCCAGCACCCTCAAAATGCAAATCTGGATTGCTACAAATAACAGGGACGTGCCCAGGGCGATGAAAACAAAGTGTCTGGCTACGGTTATGGTCTTTGGTGTGCTTTCAAGTGAGGACCACATCATGCCACCTAACATCTTCGAAGTCGGCTTGAAAGTCAACACCAAGGTGTACCTGGATGTACTGAAGATTGTGGTGATCCCCTGGTGCAATCAGGTGGCCGGTGGCAGACCCTGGGTGTGGCAGCAGGACTCGGTGCCGGCCCACAAGTCCAAAGAGACCCAGGTTGGCTTCAGAAGGAGTGCTATGACTTTGTACCCTTCTCTCACTGGCCCCCTTCCTCCCCCGACCTGAACCTGCTGGACTACTTCGTTTGGTCATACATGGAAAACATCACCAACATGACCTCCCACAACATCAAAGCCAGCCTGATCACTACCATCTGCCGAGGTGCCCGTGGTGTAGTCGTTATCGTCGTGGGAAATGGACACGGCGACACGAGTTCAAATCCTCGACGAGACTGATTGCATTTCACATAGCACTAATACCCTTGGCAAAGGTATGAATCCAATTATTCTCCCTCCAGCTATGGGTAAATAGTAGGACAGACTAGGTTCTTCAGTCTTGGTGAGGCAACTAGTCTAGGAGAAGGAAAACTCTTTATTCAAACCTGTTGAACTCCGCTTAAAAATTGACCTTGTGTCATATCCTGCCCGAGCGGAGGGGTTGGCTAAATAGTATCTGCCGAGCATTCACCAAGCTCCCGCCGGTGCTTATAGAAAAGGCATGCTCCCAGTTCTGGATCTGTATCGAGGCAGTGATTGAGGCTGAAGGCGGCTACATTGAATAGACGTCAGTTCTACTACATAATCAAGTTAGCTGAATTGAATTTTTCAATAAAAATTTTTAAATAGAGCTGTAGTGTTGTTTTTTTTAGGACGACAATTTTATCGTTCCACCCTGTACACTGCTGATTAGCATATACTGAAATATTAGAAAAATGAGGAGATGTGATTTCCTGCAATAAACGCACAAAGAAACGCAATTTATTCCAGATTTAAAATCTAAGAAACTTACTTCCAATACCCCAGTTAGTTTTGGTAAATGCCAGAGGATCTGAAAAAAACTGTCACTCATCTAAAAAATAATAAAAGCACAGTTTTTATCATGAACTATTTTCCAGTGGAGCCCATCCCTCTCCAGGTCTATAACACTTGGTGTTATCCTTCCTAATAAGTCAAATGACGTAATTTAAAACAACAAACCCTGATTCACTCATTAAAGGGCCAACTTTTTATTGTTATGCAAATTTTCCCCAAGGATTTTTTATTTTGCATTTTTAAACATCCATCGTTGACTTAATATTGCTAATATTACCCCTTGTAGTCTTGATGATGGTTCAGTAGAACTGAACAACTATAGTGTCGACTTCTCAATAAATCTTTCCTTCCACTTGGAATATCTTGTTATCACATCTTTTCTCTACATATATATATATATATATATATATATATATATATATATATGTATATATATATATATATATATATATATATATATTGGGCATAAAATAACCCTCAAGGGTTAATATGCCATTAAACCAAATAACTTATTTGTGAAATGGTTGAATAAACTAACCTTTTATTATATCTTCATTCTGCACCCTTCCGACTAGATTTGCTTTCGTTACAACCATTGATGTCAGAGGTGTGACAAAGCCATACTGTAATGAAAGTATCAAATGCTATAAAATGGTAAAATACATTTCATAGAATATTTATGATAATATACACCATTATACAATAGTTTCCAAACTTATTTGGGAAAAGAACGGGGTCTGCAGATGCTGTCATGAAATATTATATCATCCAATTAATGAGAGAACCATAAAGATGTATTTTTATTTACTGGTAGACACCTATGAAAATTCTGTTTAAACAGCAACCACTCCCAAAATCTTGACTTAAAGTGGCTTCTCAGTATCCATTGTTGTCTCAAAAGGTGGACAGAATGTTGCTACCTTTGGTCACAACATATTTATAGGCAACAGAATTTTCTGCATTTTCCAATATGATATCCAAAGACAGATCTAGACTTTTGCAAACTAAATTGCTTGTTTCTTTGTTAAAAATATCGTCAAGAATTGACCATTTGTGCCAAGCAAGCACTTCCCTCTAATTAAATGTCATTACTCAGTGAAAATATTCAATATTATTTTCATGAAATACTTATAAATTTCATGGGGGAGGTGCACAAGATAGACCCTGGAATATAAAGGGGTCCTGGATCCAAAATACTTTGAAAACTATTGTGCTAAATGTCATCACTCTGTGATGAAATAATTACAATAAATTTCTTTTTTATTTTTGGTGGGGTCCATAAGATAAACCCTGAAAAAGAAAAGGGTCTCAATTTGAAAAAGTTTAAAAACCAGTGTTTAATAGAAGAAGGAGAAGAAGAAGAAGAGTGAGAAGAAGTGGAGCAAGAACAGCAAAGTGAAGAAGAAGAAGAAGTCTTTATTGTAAAAAAACTAGCACAAGCACACATACATATATATATATATATATATATATATATATATATAGAGAGAGAGAGAGAGAGAGAGTATATTGGCAGACCATAGTTGAAGGCAACCCAAAGGCTCCCTTTTCAATAGCTTCTACCCCAAGATGTAAGGGCGGCTGCAACTCCTTTCCCTGGGTTGCTCCACTTACCCTTGATCCATACCTTATAATGAAGTGTATTAAACAAGGAGGCATCAAATACTACTTTCTGAGTCTTTGGTATGACAACCTGAGATTGAATCCTGTTCTCCTAGGTCATTGGCAAACATTCTAACTATAATGTCAATGGGGCGGTACATATGCCAATGAGCAGGTACATATATATATATATATATATATATATATATATATATATATATATATATATATTGTATGGGATATATCAGTAGAGATTTCATCTTGTCTTGTAACTATGAGGTGCATCGATAAGTTTCCAGACAGCATTTATAATTGTTGTAGATTCTTGAAAATTCACTATGTTATTGCAATACATCTTATGAGATGACTCACTAATTTTTATGATTTCAGCTTGAAATGAACAGCTAAAGCAGCAATTGGAATACACCCTACTAAAGCCTAATTGTCACAGCTGGTGAATTTCAAAAATGCAATCTGTCACTTTAGAAGAATGATATGCAATAAAATTCTGTTTTAAACTTGGAAAAAATGCTGCCACAGAAACGTATGTAATGCTTCAGACTGCTTTTGGACCACCTTGCATGAATCGAGCATCAGTTTTTGAGTGGCATAGGAGATTCAAGGAAGGCAGGGAGTCTGTGAGGGAGGATGAGAGATGTGGGAGGAGTAAGGAAGTCAATAGACCAGAGCTGATTGGCCAAAGGGTTAGGGTTAGAGTTACTATGTTAAACTTTTAAGGGAGTTCAAGACCAGCTCTCTTCAAATCGGGTCAGTGGCATTTCCAGCCGGACAATGCACCAGTCCACAACTCCATCCTCGTCACAGACTATTTGACCAAGGTGAGCATCAAGACAGTTCCTCAGCCTCCCTATTGTCCAGACCTTGCTCCCTGTGACTTTTGGTTTTTCCCTAAGCTCTGAGGCTGACGTTATGAGACAATTGAGGAGATGAAAGAGGCTGTGACAAAGGTCATTGACACACTCACACAAGAGGACTTCCATTGGGCCTTTCAGAAGTAGTTGGAATGGTACAACAAGTGCATTGTCAGCTGGAGGAGATTACTTTGAATGGGACTAGAGTTTCATGTGTGTACTATCAATAGAAGTGCCCATATTTATCTAACATGAATATTTCTATTTACTATTAATCATTTGTTTTCACACAGTTAAATGGTTTCAAGTATTCCTATTTAACAGTCACAATCTAACATCAGTCATTTGTTTGCACACATTTAAGTGGATATATATATGATTTGTAAGTGAATAGTTTGTAGGTAATTTCATTTTTGAATGAGTTAGAAATAATTTGTCAGCACTCTCGAATTGAATTAAATGGTTCCAAGTACTGTTATGTATCACTAACAATTCAATTAAACATCAGTCATTTGTTTATACGCAGTTAAACCATCAAACAGTTCTATTCCTAATAATTCAATTTAGCATACGTCAACAAAGTTAAATGTTTCCAAGTATTGCTATGTATCACTAACAATTTAATCAAACATCAGTCATTTGTTTATACAGTTAAATCATCAAACAATTTTATTTGAAACAATTCAATTTAGCATGTCATTTGTTTACACTCAGTTTAAATGTCAAACATTTCGATTTGACCCATCGATAGGACCCTGTCAGGTGCAACCACTCTGGATCAAAGTGAACCTGGAAGCAATGGCAACGAAGGGTTACTCTATATTCAACAGAGCTCTCTTGACTAGCACCTCACCATCATATGGTTTAATGTCATATTCAGGACACTAGTTGGGGTGTCTTCTCCTCTACAGAGATTGTTTTGATGTATTCTATGGCCCTGTTCTCTAGGTATGGGAAATATAAAGTGCTCCTTCATTGTCATTATTTCCAGGTACACTCTGAAAAGGAGTAGTAGTACCTTTTAGGGTCCCATCGACTGTTCAAATAGATTTATAGATCTATTTGCATTGAATAGGATTGAATAATAATTATTTTGCTGTAGAGAGCTCCATCATTGTCATTATTCCTAGCTCCCCTTTGAACTCTTTTTTTACACCAAAAAACATTCTGTACATTTTCTTTATTAAGTAGAGGAATTATATTGTAAATTGAATTACCCTGGCCAGAACATTTTGGCGAACACTTGCGTGCAACATACGGAAACACTGGACAGCTATTTTGACCTTATTAGTTAATTTGGCATTGCTTGTGTGTGATGTGGACTGATAGCTCAGTGGTAGAGTTTCCGTTCTGCATTCTGTGGTCGCTGGTTCAATCTCCAGTGGAGGAGATCACGGTATACACAGCTGATGAGACCTAACAAGGTCGAAACAGCTGTACAGTGTATTCGTGTGTTGAACGCAAGTGTTCACTGGATTTTCTGGTCATGGTAATTCAATTCACAAAATACCTTCTGTTCCAAAGGAGAAGTAGAAACTGCATTTAAAGATTTCTTTCCAGATCCACACTGACCTGGAGTAGTAGTATCTGTTAGGGTACCACCTATGGATCAAGTAGATCTGTTTGAAAAATATTGGTTTTCAATAAAATTGAATTATGAAACAAGCAGATCTGGGAGTAATGGCAATGAAGAAGCATTCCACTTTTCCCAGACAACCAGAACGGAAACTTTACTCAAAATCTATTTTATATTGTTCTAACTTTTGCTAGAATATTTCATCTGAACCCCCCCCCCCCCACCAATCAATATTTTTTAAAAATCTAACTTATTTCCTGAAAAGAGAAAATCTTTTGAATTCTTAGCAACATTATTGTTAAAAACGCTGGCTAATCTAGTTCAGGTGAGTAAAAATTATTTCATAGACACTTTATACTTACTTTCAAAGCCAATGAAATAATTTTTTCAGTGTTTTCCTCCGATTTTTCTTCTTTTAGGAGCTGCTTCAAGGTGAGATAAACCCAGGTGTTTCTTGTGATCTCAGACAGAGAATTTAAACTAATTAAATTTGGATTATTTGGTTGTTCTTCTAAATTAGGCAATTCTAGTTTAAGATTAACTGTCTTGCTGCCATCTACAGTCATCATTGATATCTGTACATTCATTTCTTTCTGGTGGTCTAAGTCGAGTTTACCAGTCGTAACAATTTCTGAACCTTTAAAAAAGCTGCTGAAATTTGTGGAAGAAAGTGTCTCTGAATCAATCTCACTGTCCAGGTAAGTGATTTGAATGTCCTTCAGCAAAATGTTTGAGATTTCATTGTAGAGTCCTTCAATCTGAAGTTGGCTGTCAGCAGCTACATAGATTTTCCGACCAAAACCTCCATTTTCGGTGGCAACTTTTTTAAGAAAATTGATATTAGCCCCGTCACCAAAACCCAGCATGAAAAATGATATGCTGTCATTATTTGCTTTTTTTATGTTATTTCTGATTGATTCTGTATCTATGACACCCATCGTAGGCTGACCATCAGTCAAAAAGAAGAGGACATTTTTCCTCGTACTGGACTCAAGGGAATTTAATTTTTTGATACTTTCCAACAAAGCCATATTGATATCCGTTCCTAAAAAAAAAATAGAAATTGAATAATTTATAAATATAAACATGATTTGAATTAACAAGATGTGATAAAAAATAATCAATACTGAAAAAATTACTGAACAAATAAAATTGAATTTTGATATGAGTAGATCTGGGAGTAATTGCAATGACAGGGCTCTCCACTTGTTGCAGACCTCCTGAACTGAAGCCTTATTTGAAATTGATTTGATGTCATTCTACCATTTGTTAAAACAAAGATAAGAAATATGTTTTATTCTATTTTTATAAATTAAAAGTTTGTTCACCCTGCTAGCGGGGGGTGCTGTAGAATACGCCGACTGTACCTCTGCAGAGGAGTAAGAAGAGCCCCCCATTCACCCAATGAGTACTTCACATTCCCCAGACTCCAGAATTGGAACCACACCATCAGATGGAGTTTAGAGTCACACCCATACATCATCTTTCTGTGAGGGGGGTCTTACCCCTCTGCAGGGAGTATCATCAGCATATTCTAAGCCCTGCCGACAAGCTGGTAATCATAGAATATAAATAAGTCTTCTATATTTTTTGCCCAGACAGCTGGGGCTATAGAATATACTGACCTGTAGAGGGGTAAGACCCCCTCACCCCCACCCAACAAGTGTCCCGGATATGACACTACACAATCTGATGGTGAGGTTCCATTGATGCTGGAGCTTTGGGGAATGCAGAGTACCCCTTCATTGTCACTGCTCCCAGGTCCATTAGCATTTCAAATAGCCCTAATACTCTTTGGAAAGGCATGAATCCAATGATTCTCCTTCCAGTTATAGATATATTGTAGGGTAGACTAGGCTCTTTAACTTTGGTGTGATAACCAATCTAGGAGAAGGAAAACTCTGAATGAACTCTGCTTAAAAAATTGACCTGATGTCATATCCATGTTATAGTGAATGGGTTGGATTATTACATACCACACATTTCTATGAACTGTGTCGTCATCAAAATCAAGTTACACTGACAGAATGAATTTCCCTGACTCTCTCTCTATCTCCATCCGTCCCTCAGATCCTCCAAACTACATTCAGTATCTGTACAAAGGTAATGCAAGTAAAAGGTTTTGCTGGTCGAATAACATTGGCATGTCTATTGAAGAATTTTACTTCTAAATTTGTCCTTGCTTTCCCAGCAGTGTCTCACAAGTCATATTTGTCTTAAGTGGGTAATTTTTGAGATGGGCAGTAAGTGGCCATACAGCAGTTGTTTTGTAGGGTGTTGCTTCCAGTGAATAAGATTTTGGTATAGTTTACTTAATTTTGTCTTTATTTACACAACTTCAAGCTAAGTTTCTGAAAACTAAATGCAAAGTTCTGAAAAAAAATTAAACAGACAAACTTAATTACCAGTTTTGTGTGTCCATTTAACAAAGGAAAAAATTATTTTCCCCTTTTAACTCCTTCACTATTTGTCTCTTTTAGTCTGCTTTCTTTGATTTACTAGCATATCAACCTTCATGGGTTATTTAATGCCAAAGCCATCCTTGATATATCATTATTATTATTATTATTATTAAGACTGAATCTTGAATTCTTTTTCAAATTAAAATCAAGACCTATGGATAACTTGGCAACATATACTAAAGTGGGTAAAAAGTGATGAAATATTTTGGCTCAATTTAGTTTCTTTTTTTAATGGCATATCAACCTTCACGGATTATTTAATGCTAAAGTCATTCTTGTTATATATTACTATTGAAACTAAATCATTAAATTTTTTGAATTTGAATAAAGGTGTAGGGACATCTTAAGCAACATATACTAGGGTGGATAAAAAGTTTTGAAATATTTTGGTTCTATTTGTTTGTTTTTTTGTTTAATGGCATATCAACCTTCATGGGTTATTTAATGCTAAAACCATCCTTGTAGAAAAACAGCCGTGATATTCTTTAACATGTAGCTGGGTGGGATAAAAGAGCTCATGCCCTTCCAAAGGGTATTAGTCCAAAAGTTATCATTTAAAAATGTTATCTACAAAATGTGTTTAAAATCATATATATCTAATACATATATGTATAAAAATGGATTTTGCATTAAATAACCTACAACAGTTGACATGCCATAAAACCCAACCAAACGAAACCAAAATGAAAAATACTTACCTCCAGAAGTAAAAAGCTGCTTGATTTGACTGATGGCATCAGCTGTGTTATTTTTTAAAGCAGGCATAAAATCACCATCATTCATCCACTGAACATCCTTCGAAAAATATCCTATGAGGAAAGTGTCTAGATCTGGCTTCAATGAATTCAGAATCGTAGTCATAGCTTCCTTCAGTTGTTGTAGTTTTTTTAGTCGCATTGATCCACTGACATCCAACATAAAGACTATGTTTTTTGGTAAAGACTGGAAAGAATCTGGATCAAAGAAATGGACAAAGTATCCATCCACAGCCTAAAAAGAAAGCAAAGATTTCAAAAAGGGGCCATCAACATCAGCAAGACTGATCTCAACATCCAAATCAAAATGTTTCCAAAGTACGGGCCAGAGCACATTGATGCACTGTGACATGTACGTTTGAAGTTAGTTGAAAACGTTCTAAGCCTCACCAAGAAAGAAAAGTTTGGCTAAACATTTTTCTTGTAACAACACAAGAAAAACTGATTCAGGCTTTTCTAGTCTAATAAGAAATTTGGTTGGGTTGGGTTTTATGGCACATCAACCATTGTAGGTTATTTAATGACCAATCCCCTTTATACATATATAATAAATATATAGGATTTAGATTGGTTGGGTTTTATGGCATATCAACTATTGTAGATTATTTAATGCCAAATCCATTTTTATATATATATAAAGAGTTCAATTTCAAACAAATCAGTTTAACATAAGTACACAGTTTAAATGTCAAAAACAGTACTATTTAAAGCTATTCAGTTTAGTCAGCAAAGTTAAATGGTTTCAAGTATTACTATATATCACTAACAATTCAATTAAACATCAGTCATTTATTTACACACAGTTAAATTTCAAAACAATTCTATTTCAAGTAATTCAGTTTAGCATAAGTACACAGTTTAGTTCTATTTGACCCATTGATAGGACCCTATTAATTGCTACCACTCTGGGTTAGAATGGACCTGGGAGAGACGGCAATGAAGGGGTACTCTGCATTCCTCAAAGCTCCTGCATTACTCAAGACTCACCATCAGATTGTTTGGTGTCATACCAGGACACTCATTGCGGGGAGTCTTACCCCTCTGCAGAGACGTAGTCAGTGTATTCTACACCCAGAGATGATTGGGTCACTTATAAGAAGTACCAATGTGTTGCGACCACAAAATGTTCAGCTAAGCTTTTCTTTCTTGGTGAGGCTCAGAACTTTTTGATTGCATTTCACATAGCACTAATACCCTTCGGAAAGGTATGAATCTAATTATTTTCCTTCCAACTATGAGTAAATAGTAGGACAGACTGGGTTCTTCAGCCAGGGTGAGGCAACTGCTGTAAGAGAAGGAAAACTCTGAATTCAAACCTGTTAAACTCCGCTTAAAAATTGACCTTGTGTCATATCCTGCCCAAGCAGAGGGTGGGTAAATATGGTTAATCAAATATATATGCTTTTCTATCAACCTTTTTTGTATTCTCCGTGTCTTTCTTTTGTCAGCATCACAACATATAGGTAAATATGAGTCTCCTGTGATTTTTATCCAGTTGAGTGGGGCTGTAGAAGACACCGACTGCATCTTTACTGAAGGATAAGACCCCCGCCCCAATGAGGGTCTGGGTATATGACACTGATTTGAAATAGAACTGTTTTTATGTATGAATATGGATTTAGCATTAAATAACCAACAATGGTTGATATGCCATAAAACCAAACCAAACCTCTTGTGAGTTAATGGTTATTGTCGGAAATGAACTTGGTAAACCAACTTTAAATCATCCCCCATCCATTCTCCATATAACTATAGTAGGGAAGACTGGGCTGTTGAACCTTAATAGGGCAACCAATTTAGGAGAAGGAAAGTATTGAATAACATAATGAAGAAATAATGAGACCATAAAGTATTCTTTATAAAAATATATCTCTCCATTTATTTCTTGTAAGGTCGCAGTTGTATGTGTGAGACAGAGACATGGACATAGATTGGCAGAGGACTGCTATATTGACTTTTCCTTAGCCCATGTTGTGATTCCATGTTTAGGGTCTTACATCTTTACCTCTTTGATGAGAGGTACTCAACAGGGGTTTGCTTGCCTCTTGGGTGCCCGCTGGCTGTGACTCTCGGGACTCTGTTTCTGTCTTTGATTGACTGACTGTAACTCTGTGGGTACAAGTGTATACATAATTTTCCAATGTCCACACATTCCGGTTGTCAGTCCACATGACCTGCTTCATGCTGTCAACCCACATGAGCTGCTTACACCCATGCATCACCTGTTTTCCAGCAATCACTTTGTTTTTGCAGCTGGAATGTCCTGCTCTAGAAATCTTTGACTGATGGATCTGTCAAAGGTCAATATGCAACAAAAACTTTGAATTAAAACTTGTTAAGCTCTACCCAAAAATTGACCTAGTGTCAGATCCTGCTCATGATGGAAAAGTTGAGTAAACACACACACACACACACACACACACACACACACACACACACACACACACACACACATATATATATATATATATATATCCTACGGTGAGTCAAAAATTTTGGAAATATTTTGGTATGTGCTAGTTTGTAGAGTGTAAATCACATGTCCTAAGTAGTTCAGATATTAGTTGCAGATTTATCAAACCACTGGACAGATGAATGTGCAACATACTAGTCTAATTTGGAAACTTATGCCTTCAGAGTTTAAATTGGGTGAGAAATAAGAAATAATTTTGCAATAAAAATGCACTGGAAAGGATTTTTACTATAAAAATGCATTAGAAATGATTTTTATTACAAAAATGCATTAGAAATAATTTTACTATAAAAATGCATTGGAAATGATTTTATTATAAATATGCATTGGAAATGATTTTTATTATAAATATGCATTGGAAATGATTTTTACTGTAAAAATGCATTGGAAATGATTTTTTACTATAAAAATGGTTTAGGAATGATTCTTACTATAAAAATGCATTAGATATGATTTTTATTATAAAAATGCAATGGAAATGATTTTTACAATAAAAATGCATAAGAAATGATTCTTACTATAAAAATGCATTGCAAATGATTCTTACTATAAAAAAAAACATGGGAAATGATTTTTACTATAAAAATGCAATGGAAATGATTTTTATTATAAAAATGCATTGGAAGTGATTGTTACTATAAAAATGCATTGAAAATGTTTTTACTATAAAAATGCATTGGAAATGAATTTACAGTAAAAATTGGAAATTATTTTCCCATAAAAATGAATTGAAAATAATTTGATATAAAAATGCATAGAAAATAATTTTTACTATCACAATGCATTGGAAATTATTTTACTATAGAAATGAATTATAAATTCAAATTCAAAACTTTTTATCTTAGATTTTGTTAGATTGCACTTACATAAACCATGTTTGGATTGTCTTCTCGATCAACATCATAGTTGACTTTGAAAAGGCCTTCAATTCCATCGTTGCCAAATTCTTTTTGTTCTTCTGGACTTGGATTGTATCGGATGTAGACATTTTTTTCATCAGTGTATTCAATGGTAACGGCTTCCAATCCTGTTTATAATAAAAGAACTTTTATTTATTTTTTAAGTGAAGAGATCAATCATTATTGCTACTAGCATTACCCGTTTAACCATTTCATATACCTTGGTAGCAATATCTCATCTACTGAAAGCAACATCAAAACATGCATGGGTATAGCATGAACTGCTGTTATCAACCATATGGAAATCTAATCTCTCTGATAAAGTAAGATTTTTTGAAGCTAAAGCTGTGTTAGTTCTACTGTATAGTTGCACTACTTAGAGCCTAAGAAAAGGTTTAGAGAAAAAGGTAGATGGGATCTACATGAAGATGTTGTGTGCTATTTTGAACAAATCCTGGTATGCAACATTTCTGTGTAGGTCCCATCTAACTTGGAAGAATATCAGTTTTATTTTATCTGAGACAGAGTGGGCCTGGGAGTAATGATGATGAAGTGGTTCTCCAAGCCTCCCAGATTTCCAGCTCTGGAGCAAGAGAATCAGATGCACTTCCTTCATTTTGTTTGGTAACAAATTTAATTTCATTGGGACATTTTTCCTTTTAGAGAAAAATTAAGTTTAAAAGCTGAACACAGTAAAAGAGCTTAAAGAAGAGGTTCGTTTTTAATTTTTTATTCATTGCGGACTTTTTGTCCTCATCTGGTAGTTTTTGTGTTGTTTCTTCTTTCACTACGCTTCGGCCAAATTTTAACCTCTGGCCTTCTTCAGCTGATTTACCGCGACCTTGGATAGGAATGCTGAGTCTTGTAACCATATCCCCAGTAATTACTGCCTTCCATAGTTGTTATCTATCGCACTATGCAATAATTAAAAAATTAATTCTCAGATTAAGAAGCCTCATCTCAATATGATTCCAATTAAATGACAAGAGGTTGGTTGTTTTGTTTTATGACATATCGACCCTTTTCTCGGTTAGTTAATGCCAAATAAAATTTCAATCAATTCAGTTTATTATAAGTATACTTTTTATTTACAAAAAGTTGAATGTCAAAACAGTTCTATTTCAAACAATTCAGTTTAGCATATGAACACAGTTTAGTTCTATTTGACCCATAGATAGGACTCTATCAGGTGCTACCACTATGGGCCAGAGTAGACCTGGGATTGATGGCATTGAAAGGATATTCTGCATTCCCCAAAGCTCAAGGATTACTGGAACCTCAGTATCAGATTGTTTAGTGTCATATCCAGGACACTTGTTGGTGGGGAGATCTTGGGAATAAGGAGTACCCTTTAATTGCCATAACTCCCATATCTATTCTGATCTGAAGTGAAAGTACCTATTAGTGTCTCTTAACTCAGCATTGAAACAAAGCCCACATGGCTATGACCACCAAAAAAATTAAAGTGAGACTTTTTACTGGTTTCATACCCCTTTCATATACTGCTTGTTCATAGGACACTATGTGCACATTTTATCTGTTAGGAAAAGCTTGTGTATTCTTGTCAATACTTCTTGTATTTATTTACCCAACCTCTCTGCATGAACAGGATGTGACACAAGGTCAATTTTTAAGTGGATTTTAACGATTTTGAATTTTTGACCTCTGAATATATGAAACACCTTCAGTAGCACTATTAGCACCCTTCCATTCAACTACTCTTGAAGGTTGATATGCCATAAAACATGGACAAACAAACAAATCAATTCTTACCTTTTGTCTCTTCGTTAACTGATTCCAGTTCATCAGATCTTATTTGGGGTATCTCGACCCCGATTATATTCTGAGGTTCACTAATGAAAACTTCTATCAAGAAATTGTTGATTACTTCTTTGTTGATCAGATGAATAACGTGTTGGTATTTTCCAAGCTTCCGTTGAAGAAGCTCCTGGTAAGTCAGGTTGAATACTATATGTTTTCCTGGTTCAACATTGACAGAAATATCGTACACGTTCGTAAACCTGTGCCTATTAAAGATAAAAGTTGTTGATCCATTAAATTGAGGTTTTACAAGTTTTTTTTGGGGTGGGTGGGGGTGGGGGGGCTAGGCTGAGTCAAAAGTTTTGCAATGTAATGTTGTTTTTTAGGGTTCAGTACTGGGACCTTTGTTATTTTTGATATACAGAAATGATTTACCTTATGACATAATATCTGAAATAAAATTACTTGCTGATGATATTAAACTATTCATTAGATCATTATCAAAAGAAACCATACAGATGGATTTAAACAAATTGTCATATTGGGAAGATATTTGAAAATTAAGATTTAATGTATAAAAATGTAAAGTACTTCATATTTGATCCAAAAACATTAAGGTTAAATATAAGTTAAGCAACAGGGAAATCAAAAATGTATATGAGGGATGCAATCTAGGGGCTGGATTTGATGATACATTGAAACCTGTCAATCATATTTTGTCTGTTGTATCAAAGGCAAATGGAATGACTGGCTGGATGGTTAGAAAGTTTATTTCAAGAGAGGCAAATGCTGCTTTAAAAATATATAAAACACTAATGTGACTTCAAATAAATTATTGTACATTGGCCAGAGTCTTAGTGTTGAGACATGAAAATTGGTGTGTTTTATTGAGATTGGAGTACATACAAAAAGAAGAGTGACAAAAATAATAAAAAGAGTAAAAGATTACAGTTACATGGAGAGATTTTTAAAATTTGGATTAATTACTTTACTAGAAAGAAAAATGACAAGTGATCTAATTGAAACTTTCAAAATAATTAATGGAATTAATAGAATATGAATATGTTCTGTGCAAGAATTTTTTTCTCTAAAAGTTGATGTGAGAACATAGTAAAAAGTAGAGGAGCCCAAGGAAGCATAAATAACAAACAATTTAGCACTTCTGAATGCGTTTGCCAAAGTTGTGAAGGTAGTATTCTTTAAGTGCTACTAAGGCTTGAGTCATGATCACAGAATACATGGTTGGTTGGTTTGGTTTTATGGAATATCAACCATAGTAGGTTAATAATGCCACATTTATTTTATACAAATAAACAGTTCTATTTCAAACAATTTGATTTAGTATTGGTAGTTTTTTGTTTACACGCAATTAAATGTAAAATCAGTTCTATTTCAAACAATTCAGTTTAGTATAATCTCACAGTTTAGTTCTATTTGACTCATATATAGGTTCCTATCAGGTGCTACGACTACGGGCCACATTGGACTTGGGAGCGATGGTAATAAAGGAGTACTCCTCATTCCCCAAAGCTCAAGCATTACTGGAGTCTAACCATCAGATTGTTTAGTGTCATATCCAGGACATTCAATGGGGGAGTTTTACTCCTCTGCAGAGATTCAGTTAGTGTATTCTACAGCTCCAGCCGACTGGGCAACAAAATACATGATTTAAGGCCTGACCTTGACTGATTATTAGCGCTCTTGCAGCCTGATCAAATTTTCTTCAACCATCTAGTTATTGAACTGTGATCAACCAAATTTTTTCAGTTGCTTCTATGGCATTATGATCCAATTCAAACTTATAAATCTGAATTAGATACAGCTACATCTTCATGACTTTCAAATCATACACAATATGAAACAATGTATAACATTTCAGTGTACCAACTACCACAATACTACTAATGACAGTGAGTACCTACTATGGCTGAAACTGCTTCGGTCTAGAGATATATGAACTAAAAAACTAGCAGGTACCAACATACTGCAAAATATTTTACTCAATTAACGGGAGGTAATTCAGCAGCGAGAAAGTTTCACAAGTTAAAATAATGCTAATCTGAAATCAAGATCATACTTTCTTCTGCTGAGATTATTAGATAAATAAAATTTGATGGTTTGGTTTGGTTTCTTTGTTTAATGGCATATCAACCTTTGCAGGTTATTTAATGCCAAAGCCACACTTACAAAAAAACAGCAATGATGCTATCTAACCCATAGCTGGGAGGATATAGGAGTTCATACCTTTCCCAAGGATATTTGTCCAAGAGTGAACATAATAGCGCGACTGGAGTTCGAACTCACTTACTAGTCCATCGCTTTAACCATTACACCACGAGGACACCCCCATGAAATTTGAGGCCCTGTTCTAGAAAAATTCACAATAATGGTAAAGAAATATATATATTTAAAGATATTTTTGCGGTACAAAATTTACTAATCACGATAAAAAGATCCTAGGTTTTATTCATGATAAAAATAAAAGTTTAAATTATGACAGTCTGGCTGACTGGTTTTTATCTTTGCTCAACAGAGCTAAATCAAGGATAACAAAGAGTGAAAAAAGACAAAAGGAAAACTTTTATTCAACATTATCCTCGATTTAGCTCTGAATCTTGTTAACTAGCTTGTCATAATTTAAGTTTTATTCTCATTATGAATAAAACCTTGGGTCTTTATATATATATATATATATATATATAAAGTAAAGTTGGCAACCTTAAAGTTGGTAACCTGAAGGCTCCCTTTTCAATAGTTCCTACACCGAGGTATAAGGGAGGGTGCTACTCGATTCCCTGGATTGCACCACTTTACCCTTGATCCACACTTTATAATGCTGAGTATTAAGCAAGGTGGCATTGAGTACCATTTTTAAGTCTTTGGTATGACTCGACCTGGGATTTAACCCTGGTCTCCCGGACCATTGGCAAACACTCTACTCATTAGGCCAATGGCCCTGAATATATATATTTATATATATAATTTCTGATGAATTATTGTTAAATAATAAAAACTATTGATAAAGTTAAGAATATATTTAAAAAATGAGGCCCCAAGTGGTGTGTAATCCTAATCTGTTGCATATGTAGCTTAGAAAATGACCAGACCATTGGTCTCATGTGTAGAGTGTTTGCCAATGGTCCGGGAGACCAGGGTTCAATCTGATGTAGAGTCATACGAAAGACTTAAAAAAATGGTACTCAATGCCACCTTGCATAAAACTCAGCATTATAAGGTATGTATCATGAGTAAAGTGGAACAAGTTATGAGTAACATAATACTACTCGTGTCCTTCTAAAAGGATGGCTTTGGCATTAAATAAACCATGAAGGTTGATATGTCATTAAACAAAGAAACCAAATCAAATAAAAGGAATATGCATGCAGTAGTAAGTGGGATATGAGAGTTGGTATGAATTGATGTTGGGAGAGAAATTTTCCGTTCCAAATTTTCCTTCGTTCCACCTTTACTTTTGATAAATAAACATTTCTTTTCTTTTTCACTTTTGACAAATTCTGTTTTTTCCATTATATTGTATTTCATGGATAAATTTCTATAAATTGTACAACATATACTTGGGTTGCAAAACATTAGACTCACTATACTAATTTCTTTTTTATTATTTAACTCCATTGAGAATTTTTCACACCAACATTAGGTGATGGTTTTTCACAGGAGTTTAAATGACAGCAAGTCTCCTCATGTCTCCAGGACTTTTCTCAGTATTCTAGTCAATTTTAGTAATTTTGCACTCAGAATAGCCTCAACTTGCCCTCTGATTTCTAAGTCTTCCAGTTGCTTTACTAATCCTTATTATTATCATTCATTTATTTCTTCATCTATTTATTTATATATTTATTTTATTCTTTTCTTTTTTAACACTATAAATTCATTGCGGCGAGAGACCATGAATAAGGGGAGATAATTCCGTAGTAACTAAATTAGTTCTTTTCTAATCTTTGGAAGGGGAACTCACTCCTTCAATGCTATGGGCAACTTTTTTGGAAGTGCCTGTGGTGTAATGGTTATTGTCATAGGAAATGGACATGTTGACACGAGTTCAAATCCTGGACGAGACTCATGGCATTTCACATAGCACTAATACCCTTGACAAAGGTATGAATCCAATTATTCTCCCTCCAGCTATGGGTAAATAGTAGGGCAGACTGGTTTCTTCAGCGTTGGTGAGGCAACTAGTCAAGGAGAAGGAAAACTCTGAATTCAAACCTGTTAAACTCCACTTAAAAATTGACCTTGTATCATATCCTGCCTGAGCGGAGGGGTTGGTAAATATGTATATATTTTTTTCATCGAAATGAATACACTGGATAGTAAGTGTTCAATTTTAATTAGCATACGGAGCGCCCTCCCCTACACTTTGGTGTAGTAGCTATTGAAAAGGGAGCCTTCGAGCCACCCTTGACTACTATATGTGTGAGGGGAGAAGGAGCAAATTTTCCATTTCAAATTTTCCTTAATTCTATTTTTACTTTTGGTAAATTCTGTTTTTTTTTTTTTTCAGTTTTGATGTGTGATAATTTCTGTTTTTTCTGTTATTGAACTGGGTGTTAAAATAAAAAAATGATAACATTTCTATGGTAGTTCTTTTATGATAGAAATGTTATCATTTTTTAACAACAGGCAAAACAGACTTTACGGTAGTTCTTTTATGATAAAGCCAGCTCATTGGCCTAGTGGGTAGAGTGTTCACCTATGGTCCTGAGACCTGGGTTCAATCCCAGGTCAAGGCATACAAAATGACTTTAAAAATGGTACTTGATACCTCCTTGCTTAACACTCAACAATATAAGGTATGTATCAAGGGTAAAGTGGAGCAATCCAGGGAAAGGAGTAGCGCCCTCCCCTACACCTTGGTGTAGTAGCTATTGAAAAGGGAGCCTTCTGGTTGCCCTCGACTATGGTTGCCAACTTTACTTTTACTTACTTTATAATAAACCGTGCCATAGATCTTATGAGTAGAGTGATTGCCAATGGTCTGGGGAGACCGGGGATCAATCCCAGGTCGAGTCATACCAAAAACTCAAAAAATAGTACTTGATGCTGCCTTGCTTAGCACTCAGCACTATAAGGTGAGGATCAAGGGTAAAGTGGAGCAATCCAGGGCATGGAGTTGCACCCTCCCTTATACCTCTGTGTAGTAGCTCTGGAAAAGGAAGCTTTCAGGTCACCCTTGACTAAGGTCGCTAACTTTACTTACTCTTTTATGATGTTATGATTTTAAAGTCTCTACCTTTTCGATGTCCCTGTGATTGGAATCTTTCCCTTGTTGGTCTCTGTAAAATCAGTTTAGCATCTCTAAGAAATATACTCCCATAGAAATATTAAGATTTTTTAATCCTCTGTGGGAGATTTAAAGAATGGGTTGAAAAGGATAATGAATATGTGGAGATTTGAAATCATATCTTTAAGATAATCCGATAAGAGTGATAACTATTTTTAAATTCACTCTGTATTTCATGGAGAAGTGGCAATACTTATGATTACAAATATTAAAACAAGGAAAAGAAAAGAAAAATTCAAAGTTTTACCACATATAAAGAAATAGCTGATATAATTTCACCTTATTTAATAATCAATTTTCAAACATTTTTAATGGTTTTTCTATTTGTGTCTGTTGTTTTTGTTTTTTTTATAGCAGATCCACTTTCTCTGTGACAATATGTTGATCAATCTATTTCTTGTTATGTTATGAAATAAAAAACAACTACTTATACAAATAAAAATCATTTCTGATCAATTTTCATGATAAAAATCATTTTCAATGCATTTTTAAAGTAAAAATGATTTCAACTGCATTTTTATTGTAAAAATCATTTGCTATGCAATTTTATAGCACAAATCATTCCAAATGCTTTTTCATAGTAAAAATCATTTCCAATGCTTTTTTTACAGAAAAGATCATTTCTAATGCATTTTTATAATAAAAATATCGTGGAACGATAAAATTGTCGCCCTAGAAAAGACGACATGATTCCATTTTCGTTTAATAAAAACCGGTTTTCTCTTTTTGTTGCAGACCATCTACTAGTTGGCCAGTTGTGTACAAATCCCATGAGTGATAGGAGCCTTTTATCATGTCTGAAAGGGACACAATGTTCAATGAGTGAGATTGGAGATGTGCCACTGTCCAACACATGCTCCCTACCGATCCAAGTTATGACAACAGGACCATTGCCAGCACCCTCAAAATGCAAATCTGGATTACCACGAATAACAGGGATGTGCCCAGGGTGATGAAAACAAAGTGTCCGGTTACAGTTACGGTCTTTGGTATGGTTTCAAGGGAGGGCCACATCATGCTCCCTGACATCTTCGAAGTCGGCTTAAAAGTCAACACCATAGTGTACCTGGATGTGCTGAAGAGTGTGGTGTTCCCCTGGTGCAATCAGATGGCCAGTGGCAGACCCTAGGTGTGGCAAAAGGACTCAACGCCGGCCCACCAGTCCAAAGAGACCCAGGTTGGCTTCAGAAGGAGTGCTATGACTTTGCACCCTTCTCCCACTGGCCCCCCTCCTCCCCTGACCTGAACCCGCTGGACTACTTTGTTTGGGCATTCGTTGAGAACATCACCAACATGACCTCCCATGACACCAAAGCCAGCCTGATCGCTGCCATCCGCCGAGTATTTGCTGAGCTCCCGCCAGGGCTTGTGGAAAAGGCATGCTCCCAGTTCCGGATCCGTATCGAGGTGGTGATTGAGGCTGAAGGCAGCTACATTGAACAGATGTCAGCTCTAGTACATAATCAAGTTAGCTGAATTGATTTTTTCAATAAAAGTTTTAAAATAAAGCTGTAGTGTTGTTTTCTTTAGGACAAGAATTTTATCATTCCACCCTTTAAAAATCATTCCCAATGAATTTTTATAAAAAAAATCATTTCCAATGCATTTTTATAGCAAAAATCATTTCCAATGCATTTTTATAATAAAAATAATTTTCAATGCATTTTTATAGAAAAAATCATTTCCAATGCATTTCTATAATAAAAATCATTTCCAATGCATTTTATAGTAAAAATCATTTCCAATGCATTTTTATAATAAAAATCATTTCCAATGCATTTTTATAATAAAAATCATTTCCAATGGATTTTTATAGTAAAAATCATTTCCAATGCATTTCTATAATAAAAATCATTTCCAATGCATTTTTATAGTAAAAATCATTTCCAATGCATTTTTTAATAAAAATCATTTCCAATGCATTTTTATAGTAAAAATCATTTCCAATGCATTTTTATTGTAAAAATCATTTGCAATGGACTTTTAGAGTAAAAATCATTTCCAATGCATTATTGTAATTAAATCATTTTCAATGCATTTTATTGTAAAAATTATTTGCCATACATTTTTATAATAAAAATCATTTCCAATGCATTTTACTGTAGAAATCATTTCTAATGCTTTCTTATAGAAAAAAATCATTTCCAAGACATCTTTATTGTCAAAATCCATTGCATTTTTATAGTAAAAATTATTTCCAATGCATTTTTATAGTAAAAATCATTTTCAACGCATTTTTATAGTAAAAATCATTTCCAATGGATTTTTAGAATAAAAATCATTTCCAATGCATTTTTATTGTACAAATCATTTCCAATGCATTTTCAGAATAAAAATCATTTTCAATGTATTTTTATTGCAGAAATTATTCCAAATCATCACCATCATCATGTCGCGCTGCCAGCACGGATCTCCCTAACCCTCTCTCACCATCCGACTCTATCATCCATTGCTCCTGGGAGGTCTTCAAGGCTACATCCCGTGTCATTACTGAGCTGCTGCATATAGGTTCTAGCTGGTTGTCCAACCTTTGCTCGTCTGTGTGAAGTGGTCTACAGGAGTACATCATTTATGTGTTTGTCCAGCAGTGTCCTGCATGTCTTGTTCATCTAACTAGGATAGTTTTGTGATGGGTGGTAGGTGGCCGAACTACTACTGTTTTATAGGGCATTGCCTCCAGGACTTGTTCTATACAACTTGCAGCATTCTAGTGTAATTGTCATCAAGCTTTTTCTCCATACAATTAGTTAGGGTCCATGTGGTGCATCCATAAAGCAGTATTGACAAAACTGCTGCTTGGATAAAACTGCATTTTATTTTATCGGTCAGGTCTGACTTCTATATGACTAATAGGCTATCAATAGCTGTCCATGTCTTTGCTAGTTATGTGTTGATATCATTCTCAATTGATGAGACACTGCTTCTTAGGTAGGTGTTGTACTCCTTACATAATAGACTCACCCTCCTCCGTAAATACACATCAATGGAGCATTGACCGGGGTTTACCAGAGTTGATCCAGACCCACGTGACACAATTACGTGTAATACCACTTGCATAGTGGACAATATTCACTACCCGACTGGACTCTCAGCTAACCCAGTTCACTTGTACCTTGTTTCTGTTACTTAAATATATGTTTTTCTATCTACCTTTTTGTGTTCCCTGTGTCTTTCTTTTGTCAGTATCACAACAATAGGTGAACTTGTCCATGAGTTTTAGATGACCACCCTTTAGTGTGGAGATATCACCTCTGATTAAAGCACATGTATAACAAAAATAGAGAGAATTTTAATATGTTCATTTGCTAAAATATTTGAGATTGTAATGAAAACTTCCCTTACTTGACTTCAACATAACCCGTACTTTCACCTCTGGCAATGGCCTTTTCATAAATTTCTTTGGCTTCTTCTTTTCTTTTGACAACACCATAAGTGACATTTTCATCGACTGTCCTGGAAAAAAAAGGAAAGAAGCAGAAATTAATTATCTTAGGTGTCTTATGCTGCAATCATTAAAAAAAGGGTATAATTAGTAAATAGATTTTGTTTATGTTATCAGATAGGTTAGGTTTCTTTGTTTAATGGCATATCGACTTTTGAGAGGTTATTTAATGCCGAAGCTATTCTCCTAGAAGAACAGTAGTGGTACTATTTAACCCATAGTTGGAAGGATATGGGGGTTCATACCTATCCTAAGGGTATTTTGCCCGAAAGTGAATATAATAGCACAAATGTAGTACGAACTTGCTTGATATGATTTCACAGACCATCGCTTTAACCATTACACCGTGAGGACACCCCCTATGTTATCAGAGGAAGAGATTGGTTGGAAATGATTATTCTGGCTTTGTGGGGAGTTAGAAAAATATAACACTGTTCCAGGGACTCTGTGAATCCCACTTCCCCCAAATTAAAACTTTAAGAAACAACTGTACAAAAGATTAAAATATGAATCAACATAAAATAACCCCAGTTGGGTTGATATGCCGTTAAAATCAGTCAAGCAATTTTTATCATTGAGGCTTTTTGAACTATTGTCTTCCTCAATACCACTACATTCATAATGTTTCGGACAATATGTCCTGCGGCCTTCTTCATCTTGTAGAACTTGGGAGCCTTCACAGAACTTCAAACCACGTCCTTTATTTAATCCATGGGGGTCGCTTGCTTTAATTTTGTAAACCATTAATGGGTACAAGTGTTAAGTATTCCTGTATTGTTAATCCCCGTGGAATACACAGGCAGAACGATAAACTTGTAGTTTAAATAGTAGCTTAATATAAGGAATTTACTTTTGACTAGTCAATGACCAATTCAATGTTAATCTATAGCAACATCATAAGTTTATATATATATATATATATATATATATATATAATTAACTTGTTTAAACATACCCTCTATTATGTAAATGCTCTGAAAATTTGCCCACTCTACAAGGATAAAAACAACTACCCACCTATAAAAGGGTTAAAAATTATTTGTATTTGGTAGAACCCTTTGCAAAAACAAAAAAACAAAACAATCTCCTACACCCCCATCCGAAACAAATGCATAAAAAATGTAGATATGAATGTACAATGAATGCAATTCCCTAACCTCTAAGTATAAAATACACCTAGATGGGTTTACATGCCGTTAAAATAAATCAACCAATGACTCATTTTCAAAGGGTGAAAATAAAAAGCAAATACTCACATAGAAAAATTAGAAATGTAGGCTTGAGCTGGTAGTGTGACGTGAAAATCTGCTCTCGCTGGGGAGTTATAAGGGTTAGTATATTCTGCAGAGACACGGGTTGCTGCATATCGGAATTTGATGTCAGAGGTCACAATAAGCGACTTTATAGTTGCTCGCTGAAAAGAAACAACAATAAAACAAAAATGACCAAAAAATAGGAAATTTCTTAGAATTTTCTTTTCCTCCATTTGATTTCCTACTTTACAATAAGTCCTTTGCTAACAGAGAGAAAAGTGTTGTTTGTCTCTGCCTCCCACCAGACAGGACTTGACACAAGGTCAATAACCCGAAGGTCGATTATAGTGGGGGTTGACAAAGAGGAAGGTCGGGCTCACGCAGAGACTCGAACCCTGCTTGACTCTTCTGGTCATCATTGCCCACGCAAAGTTAATGAGTAGGATTCCACAGGAAAACTTCTAAGCTGTAGCCGTATCAGTACTACTATATGGTTGCACTAATTGGACTCTAACTAAACCCTTCGAGAAAAATCTAAGTCGGAACTATACAAACATGGCGCATGTGGTTTTGAACAAATAACGGAAGCAGCACCTTAAAAAAATAACTATTGTACGGCCACTTGCCTTCCATCTCACAAGCAACCAAAGAAAAGCAAGCTACACTTGCTGGACACTATTAGAAAAGTATGGACGTCCTTAAAGAAAATCCGACACATGGACAAATCAGTGTTGACCGATCAGCAAAAACTTACAGTCATCAGCTCTGTATGGACACTGGATACCCTTCAGAGCAGTATCTTGGTCAAAAAATTACCAAGAATTTGTGTCAAGGAAAACAAGTACTTCCCTCTTTATTTAATCCACTGAAAATATTGGATTTGATTTTCATTAAATATCTGATAAATCAAACTTTTATCCATATGGGGGTGGGGCACAAAATAGATTCTGGAAAATAAAGGGATTCCGACTCTAAAACCCTTTGAAAACTATTGGGGCTAAAAAAATCGGTGGATGAGATATTCACGAAGTATTTTTTATAAATTCCATTTTTATTTATATGAGGGTGTACAAAATTTCATTTTTAATTATGTGGGGATGGACTATATTTCATCTTTATTCATGAATTTTGTTTTTGTTTTTATATATCTATTTTTATATTTTATTTATATATATATATATATATATATATATATATACACATTATATCTATTATAAATATATATATATATATATATATATATATATATATATATATATATATATATATATATATACACACATATACATTATAGATATATATATAAATATACATTCTCTTTATTTTTTATTATTTAGAAAAAATAAATAATTTTTGATTTTATATTCATTTATTTTTTTTAAAGGTCAGAGATTCAGTTTTAAATTACGAAGAATAGCGTTGTATCTTAAAATACAATCTAACACATTTTTTAACAAAGAAAGTTGAAATCCCTAATTAAGATTTCTTTTTTCTTGAAGGCATAACCCCGCCTCCAAAAAACAACAACAACAAAAACAAAACAGGTTGTTTAAAAATATGAAAATATCTAAGGGTTTCATATGAAAATAAAAATTTCAGGACTTACTAAATCTTCTTCCGCTCCGGAAAAAATTGATCCCACATATAAAAAACACAGGAACTGAACAATCCTATTCCACATATTTCTTTCTTTGTCTTTTTTTTTTTTTAAATCCAAGAATATGTCGCAGCAATGTTCGTATGTGAAGAATTTGTCAAGGTATTTTCTTTCTTTCTTGTTTTTACCAAGTCTTAGAAAACAAGTCGTTCTTGTTCCACTGTTCCGAAGAAAGCACGCTGAAATAAATGGAATGAAATTTATATTAAAACAAAAAGAAATGAAAAAGAAAAAAAAAAAGGAAAGAAAAAGAAAACAAAACAAAACGAAAACGAACCTAGAAAAAAAAATGGACGGAATTATATTCAATCAGTATTTTAAAGAATGAATCAATGGATTATCGTTATTGCCGCGCACGCGTGTGCACACACACACATACACACAAGTGGCTAGATTTTTTTAAAAAAGAAAGTTAGAAAATAGAATTGAAAAATGTAACACAAAAATTGAAATACTTTCTTGTAGATTAAACGAAAATAAATAAAGATAAAAAAAAAAAAAAAAAAAAAAAAAAACCCAAAAAACTCAAAGATTCAAATGAAGCCTGGAAGAGTTCCAATCATTTTTTTAAAACTGCAAAGCAGAAAGTTCATTCACTCAATAGATTTTTCGGCTGTTGCTACCCAAGTCTTCTAGAACCAGCAAACCCTGTATCCTGTTTTTGCAGCCTCACTCGATGTTATAACGAAAACCTTAGATCCCTTGGTGGTGGCATATTTTGCTAGTTCTACTCACTATTTATCTTGTAGCGTAAATTTCATATACATACACAAACATCGCACTCACATTTTTAAACCAATCAACAAACATTAGAACATTCTAGAAAAAAAGGATCCAAACAACATACACAAAATTCGCGCCCATAGATTTTTAAGCCAATCAACAAACATTAGAACATTCTAGAAAAAAAGGATCCAAACTACAATATACAAAATTCGCACCATAGATTTTTTAACCAATCAAGTACTTTCCCCCCAAAAAAACATTCATACCCGTTTTGATCCTCTTAGGTGTTATAAAAAGAACGCGATGGACCAATTCAACAGAGGTCTCGCCGCTAACTTCGGTCCGGAGCGTGGCCCTGGAAAAGGAACAATGGCAGACTTGGGGCCTTTAATTAGGCACCTAGTTTCGACTAGGCTACCTTCGGGTGGGCGAGCTGCATTTTTGTCTCCTTTGTCCCCCTTGGACGGCACTAGACCAAGCGTCTAGTTTAAGCCGTTAACTGGCATACGTGCCCGGACCCACATTTGGGTTCGTGAAACTGCTTGCCTCATCAGGCTCACATTGCACTAAGTGAGCCGAAGAGAAGCACAGACAAGCAGGGTTCGAGTCTCGGCTCGTTCCCAACCTTCCCCTCCCCTTTATCCCCACTTTAATTGGCCTTCGGGCTTTTGACCTTGTGTCAAGTCGTGTCTGGTGGGAGGCAGCGACAAATACAAGGAACCTATGTTACGCTACTGGACTGCTCCCTCACCCACCAAAACACGAGAGACGCCACACTGTCTAGCAAAGACATTGCCATTTCTACTTACACCAAAGGCGAAATCGGCAACAACAACGACAACAACAACATTGTGAGTTCTTTGGTACATATTCCCACTGAATAATAAACCTTTATTTTATAGTTATTCAGATTTTGTTTTTGTTTTGTTCGGGAAATTACTTGCGAGGAACACGTACTGCCTGCAAACTTTATTTTATACTTGTGACACATCTCGCAAATATAACCCGACAATCTCAATTGAAAACTGAGAAGGTTCTAACTTGCTCGCATAGTTTAACGGTCAAAACCATGGACATAAGTAATATAGGCACAATCCAGTGGTGGTAATTTTCTAAGCCTTTTTGCTTAAATGTGGCACAAGGTCATATGAATGGGGCACCCAATGAGACAATCCAGTGGTGGACATAGGTATAAACACGTACAGAACTATTTCAGTAAATAACGAATCCTCAATTTTCAGGGCACCTCGGGCGTTGTAATGGTTAGACTAGAAAAACTTTACGAGTGAGTTCGAGTCTCACTGGCCTTGAGCCACATCTCAGCAAAAAGCTGAGTAAATCTTCTAAGTCTCAATTTTCAGGTTTTTCGTTGATTCATTTACACAACTTAAACAAGTTGTGGCTCAAGGCCAGTTTTATGGGGTACCAAGTTAGAATTGAACTCACGATTGATGATGTGGTAGCCAAGCTCGTAAACCTTTACACCACGCTTGGCGCCCCCAACGTCTCTAAAAAACTAAGTGAAACTTAGATTTGGCGCAAGGCTACAAGCATTCGGCACCTTGTGAGAATCCAACTCACTAGTACTGATATATTTGTCCAGCTCGAAAGCCATTACATTGCATGAAGCGCCCCCCAATATCCAGGTTTGAATTCGGGTCGCCGTCTCCATTTCTTAGAACGATAACCGCCACACCACGAGTGCTTCATTTCGTTCTGTTTATTGTAGATATTTATTATCAGATGTTTGTTGTCGAGTTCCTGTCAATCTAAAAAGTTATTTACAAAAGCCTAGCTGTGGCACAAGGCCAGAAGTATAGGCTAGTGAGAATCGGACTCCCTAACAATGGTCCGCTAATCTAACTTGTTAACCATTACACTGCGTATGGCATAAAGATTTTATTCGGTTTCCATAAAACAAGTCAGGGGAGTAATCCTCCGGGTGCAATGTCAAGAATCCTGGACTGTGGTCTCAAAATAAGCGAGTTCGAACTCCAGTCGCAGTACTACGTTCACTTTCGGTCTTATACCCTTGTGTTAAAGTCATAGTTTACTGAGGATGATCAACGGCTTTTGAGTTCAATCTAGGACCAAGAAACATCAAACCACTCCAACAATTTAAAGGTTTGTTTTATTTAAAGGCATATCAACACCGAAGAATTTAATTTTTTATTTGACCAAACATTTAGACTTAAAAAAAATGTTCTAATGGAACATTATACAATCCAAACGGATATTATTAGGTATTATTTATCACTAAAGGAATAGGGTTTTTTGAGCGTCATATCGTTCATAAACCCATAACAATTTCTTAGAGTAAGATTTAGGCACAAATTCAGAATATCCTATTGAGGAAAAGTTTGCAGAAAGAGAAAAATCATATAGTTGGCGACCGTAATCGAGGGTGACCCGAAGGCTTCCTTTTTAATAGCTACTACACCGTGGTGTAGGCGAGAGCGCTATTCTTTTACCCTGGATTGCTCCGCTTTACCCTTATAATGCTGAGTATTAAACAAGGCGGCATCAAATACCATTTTTTAAATGTGACTCGACCTGGGAATGAACCCCGGTCTCCCGCACCACTAGGCAAACACTCGACTAATTAGGCCAATGAATAATTTTACTTATTATGACGATAAAAAAAAATAAGCGTCAATCATTTGTTTTCGTTTTCACTTTTCTTTTGTTTTTGACTGAACAGTTACATTTTAGTCACAAAAGTCGCCATTTACATTAAGTTTTAAGAGAGAGAGAGAGAGAAAGAAAGAGAGAGATTGGGGGTGAGCTGTAACGAGCCGAAGAAATGTTCAGTAAAAGAATTAAAAAAAAAAAAAAGAAAGAAAAAAAGAAAACATAAAATCCAAAAGAAAATAAAAAACAAAAAGAAAACAATAAAAAACATAATCTCTGCAATTTACTCTTTTTTGGACGGTGAATGAAAATATTACGTATCTGCCAGATTTATTTTTTTACTATAAAAGCGCAGACATTTTCTTAGAGATATTCCAAACAAGGAACTGAAATAAAATATTATATCAAATAAATCAACTGAAAAATGCGTGATAAGTTTCAGGAACTTACCTCTCTCTTCTCCATCAGCAAACTGAAATCTGTTCGCATCCCCCAAGTTTTTAAACCATGGGATATTTATAGGATTAAGAAAGTGATGATGATGTTCAAAACGATAATATAAAAACGGATATACGACTTGGACGAATAAGAAAGGTTTGCCTAAACAGGATTTTTTTTTAACCGGTTTGAATCTGTTTACACCGTCACCAGACCCGTCACCAGATTTTCGGGGACAGTAGGGGTAGAGTTCTTAAAACCACTCCTCCACCCTGAATAATGTTGATTAGAACAAAAAATACTGGCCAAATTAAACAACTTGATAAAAGAAATTCTCAAATGCCAAGTCAAGTTCACTACCATCGCAATAAATTAATCTTTTTACTTGGCGACTTAAACGATTTCCTGTTTTAATTCGAGCAATATATTAGAATGCTGTCACAAGATATAACAATTCTCACGCATTTTTACACATTCATTTTTTGTGCCATCATTTTAAAATAGAAACCATTTGAGATTTGTTTTCTGTTCATCTTTTTAATCTTTAGAATTGTATTCATTTCTTATTTATTTATCGTAAACGGATTATTTTTTTTATATTGTCTAATAATTAATGCTTTAAGGGGTTGATTAGCTATATTTTATGGCATATCAACTCTTTTGGGTTATTCAATGCAAAATCCTGTTCACACACACACACGATTTATAAACGTTCATAAATATTACCAACAAACTTTTGTTTGTAGGTAAAATTTTTATCAAGCCAAAGATCATTTTGAGGTCGTTTATGATCTTTCCACTCCAGTTGTTGGGTCGCATTCGGTAGGCCGTCGTACCTCTGGACAGTTTTGCCGGGTGTGCCTCGGCACTGGAGAGTTCCTCAGGGGGCCATCCCCCCGGGCTTTTACCCTCTTCGGGAAGTGGGGGTTATTGCCTGGATGCCGACAGGACCGAATGTATTTTTGGCCTTGCCGGACGCGTGTGGGCTTCGGCCCTGCGACCGGACCCACCTTGAAAACGGCCTTGTGCCAAATCGTACGTTGATGAGACGTACGATAAATACTGAATCCGAGATTATTTGCTTGCACACTGTTAAATGATTTCAAATATTGGTTCGTTGGTTGGTTGGTTTGTTGGTTGTGCTTTAAGGCATATCAAACCTTGAAGGTTATTTAATGTCAAATCACACACACACACACACACAGACATATTTATATATAATTTTTTTAAACGAATAGTTTGTTGGTTACATTTTCAAACGAGCCAGTTCACCCACAGTTAAATATCTTTAAATTTTGCTATTTAACACTAATAATTCCATTGAATATTAATCATATTTTCCCACAGTTAAATGGTTTCCAGTAAATGATTAAACAGTTCTATTTGGAACACTAAGAAGTACAACCACTCCGAATCAGAGTGGGCCTGGGAGTAATGGCAGTGAAGAGTTACTCCACATTCCCCAAAGTCGGAGCCTCACTATCAGATGTTTTAGTCTTATATCCTGAACTCTTTTGCGGGAGGGCTGTCTTACCCCTCTGCAGAGATGCAGACGGCGTATTCGACTGCCCCAGTTAAATGGGCTCATTGTTTCAAGTAAGGATTAAAATGAATACATTGGGTTAAACCATTGTGGAAATTTTATCAGTAAATGAGTTTATTGAATGGAGCGCCAGCATTTCTGGGTCAATACGGGGCCTATTTTGCATTGTTTTTCTTTTACTGCTGGTTAGCTTTTGTGTTTGCTGAAAATCTATGTGTGGCAGAAGAGTTTTGATCTGATTGCTTGGAGTCTCTGGAGGCAGGGTGCTGTTGCCCCTGGCGTTACCTGCCGAAATCAACCGTAGTTAGTTGGAAACCGGAGGCCTTAGAATTAGGCTGCATTTTTGTACTCCTCAACTCAAATGGAGCTGAGTAACAAGAATTAAGTCCACTTGAAGGATTTAGTCTTTCTTTCAGAATTCTGGGAGGGAATTCAAAAAAGGCTTGAAATTAAAAAAGAATAGAAAAGAAATTAGAAGAATTTAAATCCACCTGAAGGATTTTGTATTACATTCAGAATTCATAACGGGAATTCAAATTTAGCACAAGCTGAAAAAGAAAAGAAAGAAACCGAAGGAAATATGCTTCAACAGCTCAAGACAAAAAGAAAAGAATAGAAAGAAAGAAGATGAAAAAAGTAGGTTTCTGCTACATAAATTCATATTTTAGAGGAATTGTTTCTCTAAGAAAAAGAATTAACGACTTCAGTCAACTCCAACAACTCTACAAGTCTCAGACGCCATTACTTGCTCTATCGAGAGGAAAGACTACCGACAAAGAAAGAGAAAAAGAAAAAAGAACATTCTTAGAGATTTTGTCTCGCAGAAGAAAGAAAGACAGAGAGTGGCAAGTGTACACTGCTAGCTGCCACGTGAGAGTGTCTCCTTTCTGTCTAAGGGGTCTCACTGAAGGGAGAGGGAATTTCTCCTTTGCGCAGGGACGGTTCCTTTTTCAGGCATGCGTCGCCTTCACTTCCAGTCAGGGGCCTCTGGGAATTTCTGCCCTTTTTTAATGTATTTTATTTTATTTCATTTTTCTTTTTTTTTTTTCTCTATCCACTGCGAGTGCCTTCATTGGTCATTCTTATTTCAGTTGTGGAAGTGTGGGCATCATAATTTAATTTATGGCCTTACGACCTCAAAATGGATGAACTGAAAGTGCATATTCGGCATGGAAAGTTTTGGGAGTTTAACAAAAAAGCTTACTACAGAAACAGCTATGACCAAGATGACATTACTAACCGCAACGGGTTCTCAAAATTTCGTTCTGGCGATACGTCGTTGAGAGATAAAATCAGACAAGGACGCTCATCAGACCTCAATCAAGGTGCTTTAAAAGATTTGGCGGAATACAATCTGCACAAAAATACACAAGATTTGTCTCTTGACTTTAACACATCCCAATCCACAATCTGTGGCAACTTGAAAAAGATAGGAAAAGTGACCAAACTGGGCGTTTGGCTTCCTCGTAATCTTAGTGAGAAGAATAAGGAAAATCATATATTCATTGTGTTTTCTTTCAAGGTAGAGAAACGAACCATTTATCAAGAATATCATTACAGGTGGGGAAAGATGGGTCTTTTATGACACTGTTCAACACAAAAGGCAGTGGATTTATGGCAAAATAATGTGATTCATATATATATATATATATATATATGTATGTGTTGTGAGTGGCCGTCAGAATAAGAGGGATTTAATCTTCAGCATCTTGTGGATGGCGTCAGACAGCCTGGAAGTTTTTCCTTTGTCTATTTTTGCGCGAATACCACACAAAGAGCTGTGCTTGTGGAAACCTGCGTGACCGGAGGTAGGGGTAAAAAAAGGCCAAGGATGTTGGTCATATGTGTCCAAGACTTGGGACCGAAGAGACCAGCAGCAAGTAAATTGTAGGATTCGGGGTGGAAAAGATGAGCAGGGAAGTGTCTCGAGTAGTCAGAAAGTAGTACAGGGTAAGTGAATGCGACGGCCAGGCAGAGAAACCGGCGTCCAAGCACTTTTGGTTCCTGTTTAGGATTTTTGCTAAGTTCTCACCGCAGTGGGTGTTCTGTCTATTTATCTGACATCCGACCGTATCAGAATATTGCACTAAGCCATTTTATGGTGGAGGCCTCACACTAATCGAGACTAATGCGATGCAGAGCAAACATTCTCGGACCCGTTGAAGCACTTCAAACACTAAGTAATGAACATAGTCCTACAAGCAGTTAAAGCCTGAGGAGACAGCTCTATGAGGCCCAGGTATGGTCAATCGCAGCTGCCCAGCACGAATACCAGGCGGCCTCGATCAATTTCATATGACAAAACACCACAGCAGGCGTTCAGTCTGTCGCTGTTAGTGACTTCTGAGTTTTATTAACTGAGAGGAGGTATGAACTTGTGGGGTCAGCACGTGTTCGACTGCCGACAGAAAGTTTCTCTTTGATTATATGTAATAATAAAACAAACCATTATACTGTTTATAAATCTTAGAAATACAAATAGTTCTGCTTAACAGTTAGAAACTACTTTCGAGACGGTGTGTAGAATTAACTTATTTCGAATATACCCTCAGTGTTGGTACTGGAAAATTCTAACCACTTTCGACTTGGCAATGTTATTTTTGTTGATATCAGGTTTTGCTATCGGTCGCAGAGGTCATAAATGATTGCGTTTTTTAAAATAAAGATTTTCGATGTGAGTAGCTAGTGGACAACACTAAATCAGATGCCTATATCCGTTTTACTACTGTCCCAGGGGACAATTCAGAGTAAATTTTTAGGATTTATAAACATAATGTTTTATCAACATTGCCATGATGGTTTGAGTGTTCACCAATGCCCCGGGAGACATGGGTTCAATCCCCGGTCGAATCATACCAAAGACTCTAAAAATGGTACTTGATGCCCCCTTAACACTCAGCATTATAAGGTACGGATTAAGGGCAAAGTGGAGCAATTCAGGGAAAATGAGTCGCGCCCTCCCCTACACCTTGATGTAGTAGCTATCGAAAAGTTCTATTCCTAACAATTCAATATAGCATAAATCCACAAAGTTCAATGGTTCCAAGTATTGCTATGTATCACTAACAATTCAATTAAACATCAGTCATTGGTTTACATACAGGTAAATGAACAAACAGTTCTATTTCTAACAATTCGATTTAACACTAGTCATTTGTTTGCACACAGTTTAAATGTTAAACAGCTCTATTAGACCCATAGATAGGATCCTATAAGGTGCTACCGCTCCAAGTCAGAGTGGACCTGGAGCGATGGCAATAAAGGGGTACTCCACGTTTCCCAGAGCTCCAAGACTAAAGTCTTACCTTCGGATGGTTTAATTTCATATCCAGGGCACTCGTTGGGGAGAGGGTCTTACCCCTCTGCAGAGAAGCAGTCGGTCTATTCTACAGTCCTAGTCGACTGGGCGGATATAATCATGGGACATTTGGCCCAGTGGGTAGAGTGTTCGCCAATGATCCGAGAGACCGGAGTTCAATCCCAGGTCGCGTCATACCAAAGACTTTAAAAATGTTTATTATAATGTTAAATTAATTTATAGAATATCTATATTCTAATTTATAATTTTGTATTTAAAAACACATATAAAAGTATAAATAGCGAAGATTTTAATTCAAACTTTGAGATCAACAGATCAGCAGATAGGCCGCTCACGGCACGATAAATTGACGCCGGATGACCCTCTCCTGGCGCGATAGATTGACGCCAGATGACCCGCTCCTGGCGCGATAGATTGATGTCATATGACCCGCTTACGGCATAATAGATTGATGCCAGATGACCCGCCCACGGCACGATAAATTGACGCCGGATGACCCTCTCCTGGCGCGATAGATTGATGCCAGATGACCCAATCACGGCGTGATAGATTGACGCCAGATGAATCGCTCACGGCATGACAGATTGACGCAAGATGACCCGCTCACGGCATGATAGATTGATGCCAGATGACCCGCTAATATACACACATACATCTACGCTGTTTGTACAAAAAATTTACTTTTCTCTGAACCCCCGGTAATTCTATTCCATCGAAAAACTATCCCTCATCCTGATAAGAAAACGGATCTCTAATTCAATCCATACAGAAGGCTTGGTAGAAGAAATATTAGTGGTACAATATAGCCAAAGAGTAAATACTCCAGATACCTTGACATTCAAGTGAAAAAAATCATTTAATTTAGTTTCATCATTGCCACAGACAATACCTGCAACCCGTCTAAAAGAAGCAATGACTTTTAACGGCATATCAACCTGTCCGGGGTTATTATAGACCTAGAAATACACTCTTAGTACGACTGTCGGCTGAAAAGTTTTTTGCAACAAGGTAAATTGTGGTCTGCCCTGTTACATTAAGAAGAAAGGAAATACAGGAATGAGGACGAGAATATTGATGAGTTTCAAGAAGTTTAATGACTGCCAGAAAAATAACCCTTGTGCTGTGAGTTCGTACATGAAAGAAAGCAGTTGCAAATGATAGAGTCGGAATTAAACATCTAACCTTGAAGTTTCGAGGACCAGTGGGTCTAGGAGGAATGAATAACTGATGAAAGAATGAACGCCTAAAGGAACACTGGCCCAAAAGTTGAATGTGCTCATCTCATGTTGTGATGGTCTGTTACTGCAGCTGGAATCGTCAAGAAGAGTCAGTGAAGAAGAGAGTGAAAGCGCATTTACATCGCCTTTTATATTGCCCGGGAAAATCATTCGGACAGAATGGGATAAATCATCCTCATTGGGTGAAAATATGAGATCGGGACCATAACAGTCAAAATAATTAACGCGCTAAATAATAATGTGAAATTCTTTCTGCTAGAAGTTTATAAGTTTGCCAAGACTCTCGCCCTTATCTCTCACCAGCTATGGGTTAAATAAGACCATTATTGTTCTTCTAAAAAGGTGGCTTTTGCATCAAATAACCTACACAGGTTTATATGTCATTAAACACAGAAACCAAACCAAGATACTGTTATGGATTGTGATTAAATGGTGTTTATTTTTGTTTATTTGTCATTATGTGATCTAGTTTTTTTTTTCTTTATACGCCTCTTCATTGTTGACTAAGTATATATTCTTGTTGTTTGTTTTTCTCTGATCATCGGTGGGGTGGGGGTAGTGTCCTCGTGATGTAATGGTCAAAGCACTGGACTGCGGAATCGTAATAAGCGAGTTCGAAATCGTGTCGCGCTATTACGTTCACTTTCGGACAAAATACCCTAGGGAAACATATGAACCCCCTTTTATTCCTAGCTATAGATTAAATAGTACCACTACCGTTCTTCTTGAAGGATGGATTTGGCATTAGATAGCCCAAGAAGGTTGATATGCTATTAAATAAACATGCTAAAAAAAGCTCTCTGATAACCCTTTGAAGAAAAAGAATTCTTTTAAGATTGAATCCCCTTTTAGTAGAGATTTAAAAAATTTGTACCTCTATTTAAGTGAGTTGGCGACCGTAGTCGAAGGTGACCCGAAGGTTCCCTTTTCGATAGGTAGTAAACCAATATAGTAGGTACTGAAAAGGGAGCCTTTGGGTAACCCTCGACTAAGGTCGCCAACAACCTATATATATATATATATATAATATTTGGTTTGGTTTGGTTTAGTTTTGTTTTTTGGCATATCAACTATGGTAAGTTATTTAAAGCCAAATCCTGTTTATACATATATATTAAATATATATGATTTGGTTTGTTTGTATTTTATGTCAAATCAGCTATTGTGGGTTATATAATGCCAAATTCAGTTAATACATATATGTTAGATATATACGATTTATATGGTGCATTCAGTAAGTTTCCAGACTTTTTTGTACAGATTTTTTTGTTATTGCTATACATCTTATGAGATGACTGTCCACTTTTTATGATTTCAGGTTCAAATCAACAGCTACAGCAGCAATAGGAATACACATTACTAAAGCCTGCTTGTCACAGCTGGTGAATTTCAAAAATGCAATCTGGACGTGAGGACACTTTAGAAGAACGATATGCAATAAAATTCTGTTTTAAACTTGGAAAAAATGATGCCACAGAAACGTATGGAATACTTCAGATTGCTTTTCGACCATCTTGCATGAATCGAGCATCAGTTTTTGAGTGGCATAAAAGATTCAAGGAAGGCAGGGAGTCTGTGAGGGATGATGAGAGGTGTGGGAGGAGTAAGGAAGTCAATACACCATAGTTGATTGGCCAAAGGGTTAGGGTTAGGGTTACGATGTTGAGGTTTTAAGGGAGTTCAGGAAGAGATTCCTAGGGAAGAAGCCAGCACTCTTCAAATCGGGTCAGTGGCATTTCCACTAGAACAATGCACCAGTCCACAACTCCATCCTTGTCACAGACTATTTGACCAAGATGAGCATCAACACAGTTCCTCAGCCTCCCGAGAGTCCAGACCTTGCTCCCTGTGAATTTTGGTTATTCCCTAAGCTCAGAGGCTGTCGTTATGAGACAACTGAAGAGAGGAAAGGGGCTGTGACGAAGGTCATTGACACACTCACACAAGAGGACTTCCATGGGGCCTTGCAGAAGTTGCTGGAACGGTACAACGAGTGCATTGCAGCCGGAGGAGACTACTTCGAAGGGGACAAGAATTTCATGTGTGTACTATCAATAAAAGTGCCCATACAAAAAGTCTGGAAACTTATTTAATGATCCTCGTATAAGACGCAGGGGAATTTTAAAAGATATTTTTGTTTGGTTTGGTTTTATGGTACATCAGCCATTGTAGAATATTAATTATGTATATATACAATCCTATTTCAAACAATTCAGTTTAGCATACAAAAACAATTCCATTTCAAACAATTCAGTTTAGCATAAGCATTCAATTTAAATGTCAAAACAGTTCTATTGCAAACAATTCAGTTTAGCATAAGTACACAGATTAGTTCTATTGGACCCATAGATAGGACCCTATCAGGTACTACCATTCCCAGGCAGAGTGGACCCGGGAACGATGGCAATAAAGGGATACTCCGCATTCCTCAAAGATCCAGCATTACTGAAGCCTCACTATTTGTTTTGATTCATATACAGGATCTTTTGCGGCGGGGTGGGGTCTTACCTCTCTGTAGTCAGTGTATTCTACAGACCCAGCCGACAGGGCAAAAGATATTTTTAGTAAAAAAAAGTGCACCTTATACCTCGTTAAATACCGTAATCGCCGTACAAATAACTTTTCGAGCACATTTCAAGTTATGTTGGAATAATGCTGTTCTGGATAGAAAATTCTGTTTCTTAGTGCCGCCTGATTGTCGAAAGTCAGCCTCAATTCAACGTAACATGAAATGAACACGAAAGCAGACACGAAAATCTCTCTGTTTAGCAATTAGAGATTCCTTAGTCTCAGAAAACATTTCAATTGCAAACACACAGTGTTCACTGATCCAAGTAATGATTGTAATTAAGACTATCTAAGGGTAAGACATTAGCTTGATGGAGCTACCATTACTACTTACCTAAATTCACTTACACCATACAGTCGCCATTTTAAAATATAGGAGGTTTTTCTGTCGCACCCTGAATAACAAGATTTTTTCATACAGATGACGAAATATGATACACGGATGTACATTCTACAAATCGCCCCTGTTTCTTTTTTTTAAAGTGGAAAAACATTTGAGGTTGAGAAAAAGACTGTGGCCTAATTTTTCACATTCGAAACCATATACCATATTTTATGGTAAATTCTACTCGTAAACATCAGTTCCGGCTCACAAAATGGTTCTGATAACTTTAAAAAGTATGGGCAGCTCTCACAGAGTAATGTTTAGCAAGTGAGGCTTTCAGATGATCGTCAGTGAGATCGATTCTCAATGGGTGTTCTATAATTCTAGCTTCGTGCTAAACTTAATAAATTTAGGCTGAAAGGTTCAAGGATTTGGGATGTCAGATCATTGTTGGTGTGACGAAAGAAAGAAAACAGAGAGAGAGAGAGAGAGAGAGAGAGGAAAGAATATAAACGAGTGAAAGAAAGAAAGAGAAAGAAGGAAAAAATGAAGAAAATAAGGAGAAAGAAACGAGAAAGAATGAAAGATAGAGAAATAAATAAAAGAGAAAGAAAGAAAGAAAGAAAGAAAGAAAGAAAGAAATTCAAAGGAAAGAAGGAGAACGAAAAGAAAAAAGAACGAATCAAGAAAGAAGGAGAAAGTATAAAAGAAGAAAAATAGATGAAGAAAAGATGAAGACTGGAAAGAAAGAAAATGAAAATATGAGCGCAGAAAAAGAAAGAAAAATAGAAAGAAAGACAAAGGAAAGAAGAAGAAAGAAAGAAAAACACAGAAAAGAAGCAGAAAAAACAAAGGAATGAAGGAGAAAGAAAGAAAGTCAAAGGAAAAAAGAAGAACGAAAGAATGAAAAGCAAAGGAAAGAAGTAGAATGAAGGAGAAAAAACAAAAGAAAGAAGAGGAATGAAGGAGAAAGAAAACGAAAAAATAAAGAAAGATAGAGAAAGAAAGAAAAACAAAGGAATGAAGGAGAATAAACAAAGAAAGAAAGTGAAATAAAGAATAACAAAAGAAAGAAGGAGAAAAAACAAAGGAAAGAAGGAGAAAGAAAAAAGGTAAGAAGGAAAAAGAAAAACAAAGGAATGAAGGAGAACGAAAGAAATAAAAACAAAGGAAAAAGGAGAAAGAACGAGAAAAAAAGGAAAGAAGGAGAAAGAAAGAAAAACAAAAAAAAGAGAAAGAAAGAAAGAAGCAGAAAGAATGAAAAAGAAAAGGAAGAGAATGAATAAGAAAAAACAAAGGAAAGAAAGAGAAAGTCAGAAAGAAAAACAACAAAAAGAAGGAAAAAGAAAGAGAAAAAACAAAGGAAAGAAGGAGAAAGACAGAAAGAAAATAATGGAAAGAAGGAGAAAGAAAGAGAAAAAATGGAAAGAAGGAGAACGAAAGAAAGAAAAACAAAGGAAAGAAGGAGAAAGAAAGAGAAAAAACAATGGAAAGGAGAACGAAAGAAAGAAAAACAAAGGAAAGAAGGAGAATAAAAGAGAAAAAACAAAGAAAAAATAAAGGAAAGAAGGAGCAGGAATAACAAAGGAAAGGAGAAAGAAAGACAAAGGAAAGAAGGAGAAAAAACAAAAGAAAGAAGAAGAAGAAGAAGAAGAAGAAGAAGAAGAAGAAGAAGAAGAAGAAGAAGAAACGAAAATCTATAGCAATCAACCGGTGGGGATCGACAGTGAGTTTTCACCCTTCTTTACTATCATTCCTCTTTTTAATATATATATATATATATATATATATATATATATATAGTGTTGGTTGTCACTAATTCCCTTTGTGGGTTTGTGAGGAACAAAGTGCGATATAATTTGGAGAGTGCTCAATATCAGATATAGAGTTATAATAATAATAATAATAATAATAATAAATAAATAAATATATATTAGATTTATATATTTAATGCTGTGGAAGTTTGTTTGCGACCTTAGGTTTCATGAAGTTTTACAAACAACAAACATCAGGCAGATAACGATAGGTAATGAATAAATCGGAAAAATCGAAAAATACAGTCAAAACCGTTGGAATTGTGTAGAAATCTTTATGTGTGCGTGTGACTGTGCGTGTTTGTATGGGTTATAGTTGCGTATTACTGTGTGGATGTGAAAGTGGTGTTTAATGTATATATGTGTTAAGATGCATATGCAGCGCGATAAACTAGATATTACTTACTGGATAGGGGAATGTAGTTGTCGCAACATTCGCTACAGAAGAGCCGAGAAAAATCTTTATTTATTTCTATATGTAGTTGTTGCAAAATTAGTGGAGGTGATTATAACTAAGGAACAAAACATCATCATTGCATATGATCTATTAGCGTAAATAAGGTGATGGCGGGGGAAATGCGCATGTCTTTCTGGGAGATACTGAAGCTAGCACGTGCCTGCAACAAGACATCAAGAAAATGCCTTCTTTGCTTCCATGAAAAATTAGCTATCATCACCTACTCATCACAAAACACCCTGCTAGACAAAAAATTAGAAATCCTTTCCAAATGCAAGCACGAAAAAAAAAACATCTCTCACACTTCGACCCATCTAACACCTCTAGTCCTATAAACAACAACAACAAATGACTCCACACCACACCTGAAGCACCGTAAGTACCATTTCCCTCTACCAGCCATCACGCCTACTACAACGTATGTACCACCTTTCTTCTTTAATCCCTATATCCTTTTTCATACGCCCCCAACCTGTCGACACTATGTTTTCATGAGCGTTAGTGATAGGCCTCAACACAGTAGATACATATTATCTACCAGGTACACTCCATCATTTATTACAATAACGTATAAGTCATATAACTGCAGGGAACGAATAAATAGATAAAAAAAATTAAATTAAAAAAAATAAATAAATAGATAAAAAGAAAACTATTAAATTTGAAGAAACTCCCAGAGGTCTCTAACGGAAAAGGAGATGACGCAAGCGTAAAAGAAAAAAGGATTTTTCCTCTTGAAAAAGGAGACGATATCATCTTTCTCTTTCAGGCAGTGTCCGTCGAACCGACAACACCAATTTTGCTGTCTGGTGTTTTGGGCACCACGCTGCGTCACAAGACGTAGCGTCGGTTAGTCCCTTCACCCAATAAATAAAGGAAAGTATAGAAGAAATGTTTTCGTCTCTTATCTATTTCTATCTTTTCTTTTTGTATATTTCTTTAGGGACTTTCTTTGGGTAAGGCATTGCGCCGGCCAGTCAACGTGGGGTAAAATAATATAACCAGAATATGGAGTCAGATATTTTACGGCAACACAGCCTTGCCCTTAGCCCCTGACCAAAAAAGCCTTCAAATCCCACATAACACAACACATATAACTATTCAGAATATCCATTACAACCCCCACCTATTACCCATACCTCCCAAACCTATCATTTATTTCCATGATTTTGTAATGATAATATTTTGCTCTTCAGTTATACTCCTCTACGTACATAAAAAAGAATCATAGCTAATACTGATCATTATTGCAACGCCCTATCATTATATTCCTTATCTACATACTATCATGAATCGCGATAATATATACGCAATATATTATCAACGCAATACAAATTATTATTATAATCTAACTCAAATCTCATCCCAACATAAAATACCAACATTGTACAATAACCAGCTCATTGGGTAGTGGGTAGAGTGTTCGCCAATGGTCAGGGAGACCTGGGTTCAATCCCAGGTTGCGTCATACCAAAGACTTTAAAAATGGTACTTGATACCACCTTGTTTAACACTTAGCAATATAAGGTACGTATCAATGGTAAAGTGGAGCAATCCAGGGAAAGGAGAAGTGCCCTCCCTTACACCTCGGTGTAGTAGCTATTGAAAAGGGAGCCTTCTGGTCACTCTCGACAACGGTCGCCAACTTACTTACTTACTTATATTGCAATACAACAATCTCCTACACCCCCATAAGAAACAAATGCATAAAAAATGTAGATATAAATGAACAATGAATGCAATTCCCTAACCTCTAAGTATACAATACTCCTAGATGGGTTTACATGCCGTTAAAATAAATCAACCAATGACTCATTTTCAAAGGGTTAAAACGAAAAGCAAATACTCCCATAGAAAAATTAGAAATGTAGGCTTGAGTTGGTAGTGTGACGTGAAAATCTGCTCTCGCTGGGGAGTTATAAGGGTTAGTATATTCTGCAGAGACACGGGTTGCTGCATATCGGAATTTGATGTCAGAGGTCACAATAAGCGACTTTATAGTTGCACGCTGCAAATAAACAACAATAAAACAAAAATGACCAAAAAATAGGAAATTTCTTAGAATTTTCTTTTCCTCCATTTGATTTCCTACTTTACAATAAATCCTTTGCTAACAGAGAGAAAAGCATTGTTTGTCTCTGCCTCCCACCAGACAGGACTTGACACATGGTCAATAACCCAAAAGTCGATTAGAGTGGGGGTTGAGGGAGAGAAAGGTCGGACTCGAACAAAGACTCGAACCCTGCTTGACTCTTCTGGTCATCATTGCCCACTCTATGTTAATGAGTAGGATTCCGTAGGAAAACTTCTAAGCTGTAGCCGTATCAATGCTACTGTATGGCTGCACTACTTGGACTCTAACTAAACTCTTTGAGAAAAATATACGTCGGAACTAACAAACATGGCGCATGTGGTTTTGAACAAATAACGGAAGCAGCACCTTAAAAAATAACTGTTGTACGACCACTTGCCCTCCATCTCACAAGCAACCTAAGAAAAAGAAGCTAGACTTGCTGGGCACAACTAGAAAGTATGGATGCCCTTAAAGAAAATCCTACACATGGACAAATCAGTGTTGACCGACCAGCAAAAACTTACATTCATCAGCTCTGTGTGGACACTGGATACCCTCCAGAGCAGTGGTTTTCTGACTGTGGTCCGGAGACTGCAGGGGGTCCGCAACCTTAACTGGAAGGGTCCACAAATGTTTCAAGATTGTCTCGAAAAGTTATATTATCCGATCTGTGATAGAACTGCGAATTCATATTTCTCATACACACCTATGAAAATTCATTTTAATCAGCCCTGCCCACCCCCAATTTTGACTTTATGAAGTTTCTTAGTATCCATTGTTGTGTCAAAATGCAGACAAAATGTTTTTTCTTTTGCAACAACACATTTATGCGAAACAGCATTTTCCACACTTACGAATATGATGGCCTAATAGACTTGTGCAAAATGAATTGTGTGTATCTTGGTCAAAAAATTACCACGAATTTGTGTCAAGCAAAGCAAGTACTTCCTTCTTTATTTAACACAGTGAAAATATTGGATTTGATTTTCATTAAATATCTTTGATAAATCAAACTTTTATCCATATGGGGGTGGGGCACAAAATAGATTCTGGAAAATAAAGGGATTCCGACTCTAAAAACCTTTGAAAACCATTGGGCTAAAAAATCGGTGGATGAGATATTCACGGAGTATTTTTTTATAAATTCCATTTTTATTTATATGAGGGTGTACGAAATTTCATTTTTAATTATGTGGGGATGGACTATATTTCATCTTTATTCATAAATTTTGTTTTTGTATTTATATATCTATTTTTATATTTTATTCATTTATATATATATATATATATATATATATATATATAACATAAATATATATACATTATAAATGTATATATATACATTATATATATATATATATATATATATATAAACACACACACACAAACACACACACGGCATGAAACCAGTGGTCTCAGATAAGCATGCATGCTATTAAATATGTATAAAAACTAATATATATTCATTATTATATTATATAATGGCTCTATCACAGAAATTGAGCACTCTCAAATTATACCGCATTTAGTCTACCACAAACCCACCAAGTGAGATAGTGACAACCTTACACTGTTGTAATGCACACACACACACACACACACACACACACACACACACACACACACACACACACATATATATATATATATATATGGTATACTGCATATACTCGTAGAATAAATCTTTATTATCTTAATTAATCAATGGCCTTCGTTTAAATATCGGCTACACGGACACACTTTGGATCAAAGTTACTGCAAGACTTGTTCCCTCCCAACGAGTGTCCTTGATATGACACAAAACAATCTGATAGTGAGGTTCCAGTAACGCTTGAGTTTTGGAGAATACAAAGTACCATTCATTGCCATTGTAACGTTACACCCTCTCGCCCCCACACACGTTAACTTTCTTCTAACCATGTCACTTTTTACGCCGGCCGGTGATCAACTAGTGGTTCGAGGGGGTAACGCACATTTCTTTACCTACACATGAATACGATCGGGGGGATAGGAGAAAATAAAACAGACGAACAAACACGAACAAAGCTTGGGGTTAACCAAGGGCAGAAAAGAGGTATTGCAACACTATATGCATGTGCGGACTATCGCTAGCGTGGGTTACTAGCGAAAATTCCACAAGCACCTCGAATGCAGACATCTTGAGTCGATCTTCTTCACTGGACCCTATCTTGTCTCCTACTGTCTCTGGAGTCCGGTGTTGACTGCCCCTGTCCGTGGTTCCACGCCAACTCTCTCTGCTGTCCCGCCGCCAACTACTCTCGTCCGGGTCCCGTCGCCAACTGTCTCTCTGCTCCTTTGTCCAACCAACTCTCATTCGCGTCCCCTTCCCACTTCCGGATACGGCGAGATTTCATGTCCAAGAATCCTATGTCTGGTTTCGCGCCAAAACAGACAAAGGAATCGTCTGCTTTGGCGGCCCACCCACATAGTGCTACACCATTTAAACTGTGTACTTATGCTAAACTGAATTATTTGAAATAGAACTGTTTTATCATTTAAACTATGGACGTATGCTAAACTGAAATACTTGAAATAGAACTATTTAGGCATTTAACTGTATGTAAATAAATGCCTGATGTTTAATTGAATTGTTAGGGATACATAGCAATATTTGGAACTATCTAACTTTGTTGACGAAACTGAATAGCTTGAAATAGAACTTTTTTTGACATTTGACTATATAAAAATGCCTTTGACATTAAATAACCTACAATGTTTGATATGCCAAAAAACCAAACCAAACCAAACGAATCGAAATAAATATTTTTAGATACTCTTTTCAAGGTCTGATTGTAAATCTCCCATTCTAGAGATCTGGAAAGTATGGAGTACTGTAGGGATTACCTTACTACTGAACAGTTCTATTATTTGGTGCTAGGTAAAACAAGGAGTCATTACTTCCCTTGTCTGCCAAATAGTTCTGCTAATGGCTCCCAATGTAGCGTATAACACCAGTGTACCAAAGTCAAATCCCTTTTGGACCTCGACAGTACATTGAAACAGACCTGATTCTTGTTCTCACTGATGAGGGCCTTACGTCCCCAACAACATATTGTAGCATCGCACATGATAACATTTATTAAACAAGTCTTCATCCAACACTTGTTATTGTTGTTGTTGGCGAACATAGTCGAGGGTGGCCCAAAGGCTCCTTTTTCAAGGGGGGTGTCCTCGTGGTGTAATGGTTAAAGCGATGGACTGCGGAATCGTTGTAAGCGAGTTCGTACTCCAGCCGCGCTATTATGTTCACTTTCGGGTAAATAACTTTGGGAAAGGTATGAACCCACTTATCCTCCCAGCTATGAGTTAAATAGTACTACTACTGTTCTTCTTGGAAAATGGCTTTGGCATTAGATAACCTACAAAGGTTGATATGCCATTAAACAAAAAGCAAAACAAACCATCCTTTTTCTGTATTGCTCCACTTTACCCTTGATCCTCACCTTATAATGCTGAGTGTTAAGCAAGGCGGTATCAAGCACCATTTTTTGAGCCTTTGGTGTGACTCGACCTGGGATTGAACCTCGGTCTCCCGGACCATTTGTGAACACTATCCAACACTTAGATTCTCTCTTATTCGTATATATATCAAAGACTCTATGACTAGTACAAAATACTCTTTGAACAGTCTATCCAATCAGCTGGGGCTGTAAAATACACCAACTACATCTCTGCAAACGGATAAGACCCCACCCCAATGAATGTCTTGGATATGACACTAAACAATCTGATGGTAAGTTTCCAGTAATACTGGAGCTTTGAGGAATGTGGAGTACTCCTTTATTGCCATCACTCCAAGGTCCATTCCAGGCTGGAGTGGTAGCACCTGATAGGGTCCTATATATGGGTCAAATAGAACTGTTTGAACATTTAAACTGAGTTCAAGCAAACGACAAGCTTAATTGTTGAAATTGAATTGTTTGAAATATAACTGTTTGATCATTTAACTGCGAGTAAAGAATTGATTGATATTTAATCAAATTTTTAAAGATAGATAGCAATATTTGGAATTATGGGGTTAAGCTGTGTTGCCGTTTGATATCTGACTCCATTCTGAGGTTATTTTATTTTACTCCAAAGTTATCTTGTTGATGTAACTCTGCGGGTCGGAGCATCTCTGGCGGTCATTAAAGAGGACTCACTAAGACCAGCCGGTCTTAACCATCGCTCGGTTCCGCTCGTCCATTTGGCTGCGCAGCGCTAAAGGCAAGGGTTAGCCTTTAGCTACCGCTCCACTATCCGCGCAGCGCTAAGATAACGCCAATCTAAGCCTCGGCCTCCTGGCCTGTTCGCTCGACAGTGCAGAGCTTTGGCGTGCAAGCCTTAACTACCGCCTCAATACGTCCGCACCGCTTTGGCGCGAAACAGCCTTAGCTACCGCCTCGATACGTCTGCACCGCTTTGGCGCGAAACAGCCTTAGCTATTGCCCCGACTCGTCCGCACAGCTATCTGGCGCGACAAAGCCATAGCTAATGACCACTCCGCTCCTGCAATGCAGTCCACGTAACGACTCGCTGTTACGGACTACCCTAGCATCGCAGTATCTAGTCACGTAACGACTCGCTGTTACGGACTACACTAGCATTGCAGCATCTGGCCCACGTAACGACTCGCTGTTACGGGCTAGCAACCAGATCGACACCCCCCCGGTTAATCCAACGTACTGTCAAAACCGGGATATTGATCTACCGACCAAGACGCTCCTACAATGCAGCATTCAGTCCACGTAACGACTCGCTGTTACGGACTGCCCTAGCATTGCAACAACTAGCCCACGTAACGACTCGCTGTTACGGGCTAGCAATCACGACTCGGCCATACCAACGAAATGTCAAAACCGGGACATCGATTTACCAACGACCGACCGATCTCAGCTTACCCGCATCAAACACCTAGCTGTATCTCCACGACTCGACCTACGCCAGCTACTCTCGTCGAACGTCCAGCTGCGCACAACCACGACTCGACCACACCAGCTATCGACGTAACCCATCCTAGCCGAAGACCACATACAACTGCCACGGACATTTACATACACGTTTGTAATTCCGGCAATAAAATCGTCACTTTTGTTGTATCTGTTATCTCGCCTTCTGTCTTCCTCCATTGTCTCTGGCTGTCGCAACATACACTCGTGCGCATAAAAACCCTTAAATTTATTTGCGGAGTCGACGCGCTTATCGGCTCCGCAACAATTCCATTTCCGTTTAATGAAAACCGGTTTTCTTTTTTTTTTTTTTTTTTTTGGTGCAGACCATCTACTAGTTGGTCAGTTGTGTACAAATCCCAAGAGCGATAGGAGCCTTCTATCATGTCTGAAAGTGACACAATAACAGGGATGTGCCCAGGGTGATGAAAACAGTTTCCAGCTATGGTTATAGTTTTTGGTATGGTTTCAAGTGAGGGCCACATCATGCCTCCTCACATCTTCGAAGTCGGCTTGAAAGTCAACACCAAAGTGTACCTGGATGTGCCGAAGAGTGTGGTGATCCACTGGTGAAATCAGGTGACCCTGGGTATGGCAGCAGGACTCGGAGCCGGCCCACAAGTCCAAAGAGACACAAGCTTGGCTTCAGAAGGAGTGCTACGACTTTGTGCCCTTCTCTCACCGGCCTCCCTCCTTCCCGACCTGAACCCGCTGGACTGCTTTGTTTGGTCATACGTCGAGAACATAACCAACATGACCTCCCACAACACCAAAGCCAGCCTGATCGCCGCCATTCGCTGAGTATTCGCCGAGCTCCCGCCGGCGCTTGCAGAAAAGGCATGCTCCCAGTTTCAGATCCGTATCGAGTCGGTGATTGAGCCTGAAGGCTGCTACATTGAATAGATGTCAGCTCTACAACATAATCAAATTACCTGAATTGATTTTTTCAATAAAAATTTTAAAATAAAGCTGTAGTGTTGTTTTCTTTAGGACGTCCATTTTATCGTTCTACCCTGTAGTTGGCGACTGTAATCGAAGGTGACCCGAAGGCTTTCTTTTTAATAGCTACAACACCTTGGTGTAGGAGAGAGCGCTACTCTTTCCCCTGGATTGCTCTGCTTTACCCTTACCTTATAATACTGAGTGTTAAGCAAGGCGGCATCAAGTACCAATTTTTAAGTGTGACTCGACCTGGGAATGAACCCCGGTCTCCCACACCACTGGCAAACACTCTACTCATTAGGCCAATGGATATTTTTATTTGTTATGACGATAAAAAGTAAGCATCAATCATTCGTTTTCCTTTTCACATTTCTTTTGACTGAACAGTTACATTTTGGTCACAAAAGTTGCCATTTACTTCAAATTTTAAGAGAGAGAGAGAGAGAGAGAGAGTGGGGATGAACTGTAACGAGCCGACGAAATGGTTTTTTATTACTAAAATGTTCAGTAGAAAAAAAAAGAAGAAAAAAATAAACAAAAACAAAACGAAAAACACAAAGAAAACAAAAAACAAAATAAAAAACAATAACAAACATAATCTCTGCAATTTACTCTTATCTGGACGGTGAATGTAAATATTACGTATCTGTCAGATTTTTCTTTTATTATAAAAGTGCAGACATTTTCTTAGAGATATTCCAAACAAGGAACTGAAATAAAATATTATATCAAATAAATCAACTGAATAATGCGTGATAAGTTTCAGGAACTTACCTCTCCCTTCTCCATCAGCAAACTGAAATCTGTTCGCATCCCCCAAGTTTTTAAACCATGGGATATTTATAGGATTAAGAAAGTGATGATGATGTTCAAAACGATAATATAAAAACGGATATACGACTTGGACGAATAAGAAAGGTTTGCCTAAACAGGATTTTTTTTAACCGGTTTGAATCTGTTTACATCGTCACCAGATTTTCGGGGACAGTAGGGGTAGAGTTCTTAAAACCACTCCTCCACCCTGAATAATGTTGATTAGAACAAAAAATACTGGCCAAAGTAAACAACTTGATAAAAGAAATTCTCAAATGCCAAGTCAAGTTCACTACCATCGCAATAAATTAATCTTTTTACTTGTCGACTTAAACGATTTCCTGTTTTCTGGAAGGCCCCATGGAAGTCCTCTTGTGTGACCGTGTCAATGACCTTCGTCACAACCTCTTTCATCCCCACAACCGTCTCATAACGACAGCATCTGAGCTGAGGGAATAATCAAAAGTCACAGGGAGCAAGGTCTGGACTATAGGGAGGCTGAGGAACCGTCTTGATGCCCATCTTGGTCAAATAGTCTGTGACAAGGATGGAGTTGTTGACTGGTGCATTGTCCTGGTGGAAATACCACTGACCCGATTTAAAGTGTTCTGGCCTATTTCGAGGGAATCTTTTCCTGAACTCCCTTAGAAGCTCAGCATAGTAACCCTAACCCTAACCCTTTGGCCAATCAACTGTGGTGTATTGACTTCCTTACTCCTCCCACACATCTCATCATCCCTCACAGACTCTCTGCCTTCCTTGAATCTCTTATGCCACCCAAAAACTGATGCTCGATTCATGAAAGATGGTCGAAAAGCAGTCTGAAGCATTCCATACGTTTCTGTGGCAGCATTTTTTCCAAGTTTAAAACAGAATTTTATTGCATATCGTTCTTCTAAAGTGTCCTCACGTCCAGATTGCATTTTTGAAATTCACCAGCTGTGACAATCAGGCTTTAGTAGGGTGTATTCCAATTCCTGGGAATATTTTAAAGGGTTTGCATCTAGTAAATATTGTTACTTAGAAAGTCCTGTGATGGGTTAATAATCTTGTGGATTTATGTTTTAATCGTTCAAGGTTATTTTCCGTCAAAGGTCCTTCGTTCTTTGTTTTATAGTTCCTTCCCAAATTTACTTGTCTGGAGTCCTGAGTTCAACTAATTTTTCTTTTTAGGAAAGGGGAATATCTAAGCTAGAAACCGGAAGTGAGAAGAAGTCATAAATCAAAATTTTTCCCGACAATTTGTCTAGTACTAAGGGTGTTCTTTGGACTTCATCATCATCATCATCTTCTTGTCGTGCCACCAGCACGGATATCCCTGACCCTCTCTCGTCACTCCTCCCTATTGTTCATCGCTTCTGGCAGGTCCTCAGGATTACATCCCGCATCCTCACAGAGTTGCTGTGTGTAGGTTCGAGCTGGTCTCCCTGCTTTTGCTTGGCCATGTGAGGAGGTCCATAGGAGAACATCACTTATGAGCTCGTCCCGCTTCTCCAATAGTGCCCTGCATGTCTGGTTCATCTAACTTTGATAGTTTTCGTGATGGAAGGTAGGTGGCCGTACAGCTGCTGCTTTGTGGGGTGTTGCCTCCAGGACTTGTTCAAAATTGCTCGCAGCATTCTTGTGTAGTTGCCGTCAAGCTTTTTCTCCAGCCGTTTAGTTAGCGTCCATGTTGCGCATCCATATAGCAGTATCGACACGACGGCTGCTTGGAAGAAACTGCGTTTCATTTTATCAGTCAGGTCTGACTTCCATATTACCGATAACCTTTCGATAGCTGTCCATGCTTTTGCTAGTCGCGTGTCGATGTCTTTTTCGGTTGATGAGACACTGCTTCCTAGGTTGGTAAAATTATCACTTAGTGTGGAGATGTCGCCCGTTTGATTTAAGCACATGTATTCCGTTTTGTGCGCATTAACATAAGGTTAATGCCTCCGGCGGCTCGTTCCAGACTATGTAGTAGTGTTTCAGCTTGGTCGGGTGCATTTGCCAGAATCGCTATGTCATCGGCGTAGTCAGCGTCGGTTATTGTTTTTGCGGGGTACCTTCTGCTTCTTTTCTTTGTCAGCTCGAAACCGTTTTCTTTGATTTTATCAATCGATGTTTTAAGCACGTAGTCTAGACAGATGATAAAGAGGTATGGGGATAGTGTGTCCTCTTGCAGTGCGCCTGCTACAATGTCGAAGTTGTCTGTGTCTCCATCCGGAGAACGCACTTTCACTTTGGTATTTCTATAGAGAATCATTATCGTTTCGACGGTCTCTTTTGGTATGCCGTATGCTAGTAGAATTTGTTCTATCTTCCCTCTGTGAATGGAATCAAAGGCCTGGGTAAAGTCGACAAATAGTATTGTCGCCTGTAGGTTTTTTCCCGTACGCCTTCAAGGATTCAACGTATTGTCAATATGTGTGAGGTCGTGAAAAGATTCACTGTTGGAAGCATAGAATCATCTTTGGACGTACTGGTGCAAATTTTGTTACATTTACTCTCATATATTTTATACTGTTAAAAAATTATTGGCCTTTTTAGAACAAGAGACAGCAAACCTCTTTGTTCAAACTTTATTATTATTAATATTATCATTCAATATATATCTTTATCAAGCTGCTTGATAGCGCCAGGAGTGGCAGTACCGCCTTGAGCTACCGAAACTGTGTTATCACCCTGGTTAGCGGCTAATGAAGACAGGGTATCGCATGTGCTTCACACGTATGATGAAAAAAAATCATTTAAAAAAGTTTTGAATTTTGGGTCCCATAGATATATAAATCTAATATGTATCTGTTTATATATATATATATATATTTGTCATATATATATATATATATATATATACGCACGCACGCACGCATATAGACACTTAGAGCAGAGGAGGTTTCAAAAATTTGATAATATTTAAGATGTACGGGGTGTTTCAGAAATATTGATAACATTTCGTAAGGTAATAACTTGACCGATTCTCATTCAGATGATCTTAAAATTTAAACAGTTTGTTTGGAAACAACTCACAATTTTTTGTTTGAAAGTTTTATAATTAAAAACCCTTTCTTTTTTAGTGAATGACTTTTGTAATGGATTACAGACATGCAGGGCGCTATTTGAGTAGCAAGGACGAGCTCATAAGGGTTGTTCTCCGATGTCCATCGAGCTCGAACCTACATACAGCAGCTCTCTGAAGATACGGGATGTAGCCCTGAGGACCTACCAGAAGCGATGAACGATAGGGAGGAGAGGCGAGAGAGGGTCAGAGATATCTATGCTGATGGCATGACAAAATGTTGATGATGAATGTTGATAAAAATAACACACAATTCATACGAAGGCGACAAAAATCGAGATGTTTTATTGTTGGATAGATCTGAAAACAAAGAAATGAAATTGTTTTTGTAAGTCACTGTGGACAGTAGTGACTCTTTAACCAGCACGTGGGTTCGATATGCAGTCATCCAAGTAGACAGTTGTAATTTGATACGGTTCGTCCGGTGATCTAGCAAGTAGTTCTGCTATGAGACTCTGAGACACCGTAGTATTGGTCTTGCCTGGGTAACAAGAAAGATATTCTCAAATGCATTTGAAGATGTTTTGACTTTATAGTATTTAGTAGGGCCACGCATATGTGCGTAAGGTCCACAAATTCCAAACGAAGAAGGTGCCCACGTAGTTTTTTTTACTCTATCACTTATACTATGTTCTTACGACTAACAGTCTCTCTCCCTCTTGTAAATACTCTTTCCTGTAAATATAACAATTTTCCTCACATATCGTGGTTTGTGTTATTATTACTACTACTTGTGTTCACTAACCAGAACACAACAATTTCTATACCTAAAAAGTAAAATAAATAAATAAATAAATAAAATAGAATTTGCTCTTGTTTCTACACATCCTGTCAACATTTGACATCATTTGAATGAGAATCAGTCAAGTTATCAAATTACAGTTATCGACAGTTATCCGACTTCCTACCAGGCTAGGTTTGACACAAGGTCATTTTATAGTGGGGTACCAAGCACGAATTGAGACTCACCCGCGCTCGTTACAAAAAATGCTTGATCCCTTTGACATTCCCGATTTTGGGGTGTCTCAGGGGCCAAGCAATGGACTCAGCCCTGCAAAGCAGGGATTAACTGGGGCGGGGGGACAGATCTCTGGGACCTGGCGATTCAGTATAATAACTCCTATCTGGTTTGAATTCAGAATCTTTCTTCTCCTAGACTGGTTGCCATGCCATGCCTTTCCTTAACCAAGGCTAAAGGGTCTCAGTCTGTTCATATCTATCAACCTATCTATTAAATACCATAATGATTTAAAAAGTCAACCCTTCTGCCACAAGCCAAATGTGACGTAAAGTCAATTTTTAAGTGGACTAAAGTTGATTTGAATTAGGAGTTTTCATTTTCCTAGACTGGTTACCTAACCAAGGCTAAAGGAAACAGTCTGCCTTACTGTACCAATATCTGAAAGATGGGAAGAAGAGATAGAATCAGGTTTTTCCCAATTGCATCTGCTCGAACTAAAACGAAAACAACCTAATCAAGGATTTGAACCCAGGTCACCGGTTCCATTTCCTACGACGATTACCCTGATGCTCTTCCAAAACGTCTATCATATATTTACATGGTACAGTCTATATATGTAAAGTTAAGCAGATTTCCTCGTACCATTTTTATATCAGCTAATTTTTTTAAAGGCTTCTTAAGTGGATAATGTTTGCATTGGGTGTTGCCCTTTGTTCCAGGCTTTGGGCGGCCTCATTCAGTACATAACTCTTCAATCATTTCAACAACATAAAATTTGGTGCTCCATTTGACAAATATAACATGTAAAGTTGACTCTCGCATGTTTTTGATGAAGGAAGTGGGAATAATAGTATTAGTAGAGGGGAATGGTTTTAAATTTTTTGAATTTATACAAATTTGTCAAAAAGTCATTGGAAGAAAAAAGAAAGAGAAATAGACTCTTAACACACAGACACACACACACACACGCACACGGAAAGATACTATTTACCCAACCCCTCCGCTCGGGTAGGATACGACATAAGGTCAATTTTTAAGCGGAGTTTAACAGGTTTCAATTCAGAGTTTTCCTTCTCCTAGACTAATTGCCTCACCAAGGCTGAAGAACCTAGTCTGCCCTACTATTTACCCATAGCTGGAGGGAGAATAATTGGATTCATACCTTTCCCAAGGGTATTAGTGCAATGTGAAATGCAATCAGTCTCGTCCAGGATTTGAACTCGTGTCGCCGTGTCCATTTCCTACGACGATAACGACTACACCACGGGCACACGGAAAGATACACATATTTACCCGATCTCTCCATACGAGCAAGATGTGACCCAAGGTCATTTTTTAAGTGGAGTTTAACAGGTTTGAATTCAGAGTTTTCCTTCTGGACTAGTTGCCATACCAAGGTTAAAGAACCCGGCCTGCCCTACTATTTACCGATGGCTGAATGGATAATTGTAGGGTTCATACCTTTCCCAAGAGTGTTAGCGCTATGTGAAAAGCAAACAGCCCCGTCCTGGGTTTGAACTCGGGCAGCCGTGTCCACTTCCTATCATTTTGGAAGAAAAATAGACACTTAACATTGTGACGTACATTATACCTGTGATGTATAGCATAGACATCGCAGTAACTAGCAGATACACTGAGAGAGAAATAGTGGGAGGTTGATGACCGGAAACCTTTTGAGTAAAAAGAATGAGACACCTTTTGTCTAGTAACGCGAATTAGAACGCGGGGGAATAGATTGAAACGGCACAATTGAACAGATCCACGTAGCGTGGATGATTGGAAAGAAAAAAATTGGCATGAACAATTAAAAAGAAACACGCGGCGCAAGCAGTTGGGAAAAAAAAAGGCACGACCACGTGCAAGAAAAATGGACGACAGACGAGAAGCTTTATAGAACATAATTTTCTCTCATGCCTCTATGGAATCTTCATGTTAACCATTGCTCCTCTAAATCCTCTCCGTATATCTCTTGAACTGTATTATATGTTTATATTATTTTGTTATTTGAATGCTAACGGAATAAATGAATTTTATATGTTGTTGAAATTGCCGTTGTATTTAATTTTATTTTGCAAGTCATTTTGACCTGTTGTTTCCGTGCAATAATTCCTGAACTTGTCGATAACTTTTTATTATTATTATTACCCGTGAAATATCCCTACGAGCCAACTCGGGAAATAGGATGAATTATAAATTTTTGTTCGTTTATGTACTTCTTCGCTGACGTGTCTGGGACAAGCAGGAATACCAAAATATCGTGAATATAGTCTTGACACGAGAGAAAAGGCGTACCAATACACACACACACACACACACACACACATATATATATATACATATATATGTATAAGTTAAGTAAGTTGGCTGACCGTAGTCGAGGGCAACCGGAAGATTCCCTTTTCAATAGCTACTTCACCGAGGTGTAGGAGAGAGCGCTACTCCTTCTCTGGATTGCTCCACTTACCCTTGATTCGTACATTATAATGCTGAGTGTTAAGTAATATATACATATATATATATATAATCTGGTGAGTATGGAGGATGCGGTAAAGTTGTCCACCCGAATGAGACGGTAGTCTCCCTTGTTATGATGCTTGTGTTGTATAGCCATTTACGCAATTCAATGAACGAACGAACACACTTCTTAATAAAGATATATATCTCTCACACTTTATTCTCGAAAGGGTTGATATTTCAGTGATGTCTGAGAGATGGGTGAAGAGACATATACTGAGAGAGAGGACTTCTTCCCTTATCTTCTTTCAGGAGCCAGGGGGTGCCAATGCTTGCACCCTCTTGCAAGCCGAGATACCTCTGATCGGCTGCGTGTCCCTCGCTCGACTGCGATTCTCTGCACTCTGTCCAAATCTGACCGCGTGGTACTCATCACGTGGTCTCCATCCGGTTACACACCTGTTCGGCCTAAGTTACCTGACGTGACGTCATCTTCCTGTTTACTAATCAAAATGTGACGGCTTGCCAAGGCACACGGGGTCACTAGGAACGAACCGAAAATCCATGTCATATGTTGTATAACACTTGTGTGTGGTTGAACATTGTCATATAGAAGGAGGACATTATCGATAGGTAAGATTTAGCTTTTTCAGGCGATCATCTCTTCGGCCCCTTGAAAGAGGGTTTAAGAGGCAAAAAAATGAAAACTGCTGTGATGAAGTGGTCAACAGAATTCTACGAGGCAGGAATACATGCTCTCATTCGAAGGTGAAACATTGCTATTGAGAGAAACGGTGACTATGTTGAGAAGTGGGGATGTGATCCATAGAGAACAATCATCATTTTGATGTATGATACATGTTTCTGTGTCTGTAATCATTCCTGTACTTAAGAAAAAGGCATAACTTTTCGGACTAATCCATCGATCACAATCACAACGTATGAGGGCTTAGTCAGCGTATTGTAACCCCACGGAAAGGACGTCTTCCAGGATATGAATGGCTGTTGGATCTAATTAATTCTATTGGCCCTTCGTGAGGTTTTGTTCTTCTGAAAAAAATTTAAAAAAACAGAAAAGAAAAGAATATTGATTCTGAGATTATTTTTTCATGTCACCTTTTTCAGAATAATCTTACTGTTGGGGTGTCCCCTATAGATGGACTCGTCCTCATGTGACATATACCAACTGAGCTCTCTTCTGCGCAGTCGCAGTCTCGGTCCTGTCTCAGCGAGCCGTTACCAAGAGCGGTAATGTTCCTGATTGTTAAGCTGAGGAGGGGTTTCTCCCAGCTATCGTTTGTGTATGTATCATTTTCCTTCAATATATTTCTTATCACTTATTTCTGTGTCGTGTCATCATTTGAACCTCCCCTTGACCATAACATTTACTTTAATGGATCTCTTTACTGTTAAGTTCACAAGAATTGAAACATTTGAATGAATAAAAAATGTATATGTATGAATACATATAAAAGAAAAAATGCTAATAATAATTTGGTCAGATATCATTTAGAATCAAATCACAACTTCAATTTTAAAGATTTGAAAATGTTAGTTAATATATGTATTAAAAAACGCCGGAAAATTGTTGAATCTAGTATCATTTCAAACCACAATGAGATCAAATTGAGATTCCGCTTTTAAAATTTGTCTTCATATTGAGTCAAATTTGGACTAAAAGGTAACAAAACCCCATGTTTAAAATAATTTGACTTGATCGTTTATATATACTTTGATAGATAGATAGATAGAATCAGAATGAGATATATAGGATCAGAATTATATATATATATATATATATATATATATATATATATATATATATATATAGATAGAATCAGAATGACATAGATAGATAGATATTTTTTTCTTTTTTTTAGGAAATACTTTCCTATTTTTTAAAATATAATTTTAAACTTTAAATACATCGCATAGATTTAAAACATAACGTCACCAATGGAAATAAAATTTGGAAAACTTTCACATTTTTTCGTTTCATTTAATAATTCCCACGCCCTGATGAAGGTTTGCAAATTTCAAAACCGGAACTTTGACAAAAAATAGAAACTCAAAATAAGATCCTCCTTTGAAGACCTTGTGTTTTTTTTTTTCAGATTTGTACATTTTCACGTGTTGTGTATGTATATGTTACACACACACACACACACACACACACACACACACACACACACACACACACACACACACATATATATATATATATTGGCAGCATTTCTTCATTAATACATATTTGATCGAATATAATAGATATTTTTTGTCTACTTATTTTTTTGTTAATCCTTTCGAATTGCCCTATTGATCTTATGATATTCGGCAGGAATTGTTTGATAAATCTTCCATAATTAGTTATTTCCCAAGTACTTTCTGTCCAACTTTGGGCCATCATCAGGGGAAGATGTATTATAAAAGTGATGTAACTTTTGTATGTACATTATGACTTTGTAAGAATTAGCGTTTGTACTGTGGTATAGAATAGCGTTTACTTTTCGAATTTGTTTCTATAAATAGTGTCAGAAGCTAAAGACATTTAAATACATTTGCACTGGTTCCAAAATTAATTCCGTTAAGTTTAGGTTGTATGTTCCTAATATGTAGTGCCTCGGGAATCTGTAGTTTTTGCTTGTTATTTTGATGTTCTAATATTGTGTTTTCGGTAAGAATTTTCCGTAATTCTGTTGTTGGGCATGAATTTTTTAAAACGCTGTGCTATGGAACTTGTATTAGAAAAGTGCATTGTAAGTCTTCTCGATAGGGTAGTTGAGGTTAAATCGACATATATATTATTATTTTCAGAGATACAATCTTTTACAGGACATTTAAATTGATATATAATGTTGTTTTTTTTTGCAAAACTCCAATCGAGGGAGAAGAATAATTTTTAATGACTAAGTTGGAGGTTTTGAATTTATTATAATATATAATAAGTTTTTTTTATTAGGATCAGTGGGGAGTATGTTTCTATGAATCAATGTTTTTAATATTTTTTTATCTGATTTATAATTGTAGTGCATTTGGTTACGGTAAAAAGTTTGATATATGTTTGTTGACTGGATGGAGTATTACAGTGTTTATTTTGTTGGTTAACATTTTTAATCATACGTTTAATTTGTCCATCAACAATATAGTTAGGAAACCCATTATTGATGAGAGCCTGTTTTATGTTTTTTTACCTCTTTATAAAATATTGTTTTAGAGGAGGAGATCAGTTTGGCACGGGATATCAGGTTATTAATAATTGCTTTTTTATATCTGAGGGGGAATTCAGTTGAGGGTACAGGAGTTATTATTAGAGGGGTTTTTGGAATCTTCTTCTAGCGAAGTTATTATTGTTGTTCGTATCAATAAGAACATCGAAAAAAGAATTTTTATTGTTTTTGTTTAGTTCATGAGTAAAGTTAAGAACAGAAATTTTTATTTAATTTTTTGAATTTTGTATGGTCATTGAGAATATTTTGTAGTTTTGAATGGTAATCTGTTTTATAGAGTTTTACAAAAATGCTTGTTTTATCTGCTTTTTTATGGTGATGTTGGGGTGATTGCGTAATTCTTTAGCGGCAATTTTTAGTTGATGAGTTAGTAATGTTGGTTGTTTTTTATTGTATTTATTTTTGATGGCTTCAGCCTTAAGGAGATCATACAAAATTAAAAAAATTAAATAAGAATCCCACCAACCAACTAAAATCAAAAATTAATAAACTAATCACTGCTAATATCACAAAACTAGCCAAAATAATTGGTGATCATAAACCCGGCTATCTTTACGGGACTGTAAAAATACATAAACTTAATCATCCTCTGCGCCCTATTATATCACAAATACCTACACCGATTTATGAACTCACAAAAACATTAAAACAGTTTATTTCACCATACTTGCCGATCAAATATAACATAAAATCTACACATGAATTAATTCAAGTTCTTCATACAATTAAACCCAATAATGGTATATTAGCCTCACTGGATGTAGAAAATCTATTCACTAATGTACCTGTTAATGAAACAGTTGATATCATTATAAATGATATTTATAATAACCCATCTCTCCTTCCTCTTAAAATCAACCCTGACATACTTCGGAAACTACTCCTAACTTGCACTACTGAAGTTCCATTTCATGACCATCTTGGTAATATTTACGTTCAGACAGATGGCGTATCTATGAGTTCTGCCCAAGGCCCGATCTTCAGTAATTTCTACATGTCCGACCTCAAAAATAAAATTTTTAATAGCATAAAAAAACCTCCAATATACCAAAGATATGTTGATGATATACTTATTCTTGTTAATAATATTAACGAAATCATCATACTACTAGATACCTTCCAGAAAAATTCAGTTCTTAACGTTGCACTACTTCATAAAAAGGGAAGTAGTGCGACGGCCGGAGAAGACACACGGGGGAGCCGACAGGTTTGCTTGAGTGACCATCGGACCTCCTCCTTCGCTTGAGTCGTCAGCGGGTCTCTGCCTTCAATCCAAAATTACAGACCTTATATTGTCTTTCAAGTCCCACGCGGAAATATGAACATGCCCTTTCGCCAACGTATTTTCTGTTTATGGCTGGTCATCGGAACTTACATACTCCCGTTTATTGTCCGCTAATTTGTTGATCTTATCTGTGAACGGAAATATCTGTCACTATCCATAGGCAATAAATTATATTCTTCACCATCCTCCTTTATCTTCACTTTCCTGTGAAACCACTTTGTTGATGTTATCTTGCAATTGCACTGAATCTGCTAAGTCAGTATATATATATATACCAACCCCTTCGCTACACACGTACAAACTCACACAACCATTCACAAACACACGCACATATACACACGTATAAGCACACACACACACATGCACATATACTCGTATACACACACGTATACACACACTTACGCACGCTCACGCACACACACACACGCACATATACACACACGTATAAACATGTTAAATTGTTAACGTTACATTGGGTTCGCCAATGTTCCGGGAGACCTGGGTTCAATCCCAGGTTACGTCATACCAAAGACTTTAAAAATGCTACTTGATACCCCCTTGCTTAACACTCAGCAATATAAGGTACGTATCAAGGGTAAAGTGGAGCAATCCAGGGAAAGGAGTAGCACCCTCCCCTACACCTTGGTGTAGTAGCTATTGAAAAGGGAGCCTTTCTGGTCGCCCTCGTCTGCGGTCAACATTGCAATAGTTGGATCCATTCAACTCTGTGCAAACAAAAGATAACTTCTAAATAGAATTATTCGTATTTGATAGGAATATTTGAAACCATTTAACTGTGTGCTGATAATTCTGTTGCGAGAGAGAGAGAGAGAGAGAGAGAGAGAGAGAGAGAGAGAGAGAGAGAGAGAGGGAAAGAGACAGAGACAAAAAGAGAGAGAGAGAGAGAGAGAGAAAACTAACAAAAACTCAACTTTTCTCTAATCTGGCTTATTTAAAATGTTATCAACAAAGTATTCGTTTACAATATATATATATATATATAAACAGGATTTAGCTTTAAATAACCTATGCTATAAAACCCAATCAATCTCACTGTGCTGATAAAGGAAGGAACTATATAATCTCCCTTACTTTCTGGGAACGAATTGATCCCCTTTTGTTTAGTTGACTGTTGAGAGGCCATTTTAGCCGTGACTACCTCTTAGACCAGTTCTTAGTTGAATAAAGCTTTTCTTCAAGCTCATCTGACTTCTTCAATTAATTGCAAGCTCTAACATATCAATTATTACAATTTATTCAACTAAGAATCAGAATGGAAAAGTACCTCAAGCCGGAACGACTGGAATTAGACCCATCTAAGCCCGAAGCTGCAGACACGTGAAGACATTGGAAAATGACTTTTAATATCTTCCTTGAGGCCGTCTGTGAAACTCAACCACCTACTTCCATGACAGACGGATGGAAATTGAAACTGTTAATCAATTTCCTTTCTCCGGCTATTTTCAAACACATATCTGATATACACGACAACAGTACGGCTATGAATGTTCTTGAAGAAATCTTCGTGAAGCCTAAAAATAGCCTCTTCTGTAGACATTTGTTAGCGACTCGTCGGTAACAAACGGATGAAAGCGTAGACCAGTCTCTACAATCCTTAAAAAGACTCGCTAAAGACTGTGATTTTCAGGCTGTTCCGGCAACACAAGCGAGAGACGAATACATCAGAGACGCGTTTATCAATGGAATTACGTCCAACCATATCAGGCAGAGGCTTCTAGAAAATAAAACTCTAGACCTGAATATAGCATATGACCAGGCTCTCACGCTAGAAATGGCGTATTCTCAACCGAACTCCCTAACTGCTTCGTTATCTACTGTTCGGACCGAAGAAACTGACGACTGTATATTCGTGTGCGATGAGCAACCTACTGTAGCCGCTATTTCCGGACAGAAATGTTTCTTTTGTGGAAACCAGAGGCACGACAAACCCAGATGCCCAGCCAGAAACTCAATTTGCAAAAATTGTAAAAAGAAGGGGCATTTCGCTCGTGTCTGCAGATCCCATACGGCGGCTGCTACCATCTACGGTAAGTCCTTGCTTGCTTCGTCTACTCTTAACTTCTCAGTTAGTCTCTCTCGTTCATCCATGTGTGGAGAAATTAAAGGAGAACCTGTAAATATACTCGTTGATACAGGAAGCTCAGAAAATTTTATCAACCCTGATAAAGTTAAAAGGCTCGGGTTGGCTGTCACGCCAAGTTCTGAAAGAATTTTAATGGCTAGCAGTTCCCATTCTTCTACTACCCTTGGACATTGCATAGTATCTCTCCACCTGAGTGGTAGAGAATACAAGAATATCAAGTTACCGGTGATGGCAAACCTTTGCTGTGACGTAATTCTCGGACAGTTTTCTATGCGAACATTCTTCTGTGAAAATACCTTTCGGAGGGCCGCTTCCACTTCTTACTGTTTGTAGACTTACCGCCATTAAAAATATCCCCTACCCATCTCTATTTACGAACCTGACCCCGGACTGTCGTCCAATAGCAGTTAAATCCCGGAGACATAGCATACCAGACACTAAATTCATTCAGTCTGAGATCTCCCGGATGCTTAAGGAAGACATTATAGAGCCTTCTCAATCTCAATGGCGCGTCCAAACACTTGTAGTATCCCCCGAAAATCACTTGTGGATTATTCCCTGACCATAAACCGGTTCACCCTCCTGGATGCTTATCCTCTTCCGTGGATAGAGGACATGGTAAATGAAATTGCCAGTTACCGAGTATTTAGCAACCTTGACTTAACCAGTGACTATCACCAGGTCGCTATTAAACCAGAAGAGCGAAAATACACTGCATTTGAAGCTGTTGGATCCCTATACTAATTTTGCCGAATCCTATTCGGAGTGACCGATGGAGTAGCGAGCTTTCAACGGGTTATGGACGACATCATCAAGCGAGATGACCTCAATGGAACCTACGCCTACATCGACAATTTTACCATCTGTGGGCAAAATCAGGCTGAACACGACTTAAATCTGAAAGAGTTCATGAATAGCGTGGTAAAGTACAGTTTGACACTGAACATAAACAAGTGTCTTTACTCGCTTCCTCCATAGACTTGTTCGGGTATACGAATTTAGTGGTGTAATGGTTATCGTCGTAGGAAATGGACACGGAAACACGAGTTCAAATCCTGGACGAGACTGATTGCATTTCACATTGCACTAATACCCTTGGGAAAGGTATGAATCCAATTATTCTCCCTCCAGCTATGAGTAAATAGTAGGGCAGACTAGGTTCTTCAGCCTTGGTGAGGCAATTAGTCTAGGAGAAGGAAAACTCTGAATTTCTGATCGGTGATCAACTTAAAGTGCTTTCCAAGTAATAAGTGTCGCCATTTTCGAATCGCTTCTACAATAACGTACGCCTGCTTTTAACGAACCCGACCCTGATAGACTAAAAGGATTGATGGAACTACCGGTACCCCAAAACCTTCATTCTCTTCGACGAGCTATGGGGATGTTTTCTCACTACTCTCGGTGGATCCCGAACTTTTCCGAAAAACTACATCCCCTAACAAAAGTTACCCGTTATCCTCTCTCTAAGGAACAAACAGAGGTCTTCAAGTGCCTGAAGCAGGAGATTGCTAAATCGTCCCTGGTGGCTATAGACTCTTCTCTTCCTTTTGAAATCGAAACTGATGCTTCCGAACATGCTATCGCTGCCTCCCTAACCCAAAACGGTCGACCTGTAGCTTTCTTTTCAAGAACCTTAACTTCTGCACTCGTCGGTTGAAAAGGAGGCGTACGTTATTGTAGAAGCGATTCGAAAATGGCGACACTTATTACTTGGAAAGCACTTTAAGTTGATCACCGATCAGAAATCCGTCTCGTTCATGCTCAATCCTAAAAGTAAGAGCAAGATAAAAAAATGAAAAGATCACAAGATGGAAATTGGAACTTGCTTGTTTCAGTTATGATATAGCATATCGTTCAGGAAAACAGAATGCAGCCACTGACGCCCTATCCCGGATTTGCTCTTCAAACTATTACTACTGCGGACAAGTTACGCGTCTTGCACGAAGATTTATGTCATCCAGTAGTTACCCGAATGCTACATTTTGTCAGAAGCAAAAATATGCCGTACTTCGTAGAAAATGTAAGAGCAATAGTCCAGGCGTGCCAGGTCTGTTCTGAGATGAAGCCTAGATTCATTAGAAGAACACCTCAGACACTCATAAAAGCGTGTCCGTGGTGTAATGGTTATCGTCGTAGGAAATGGACACGGAAACACGAGTTCAAATCCTGGACGAGACTGATTGCATTTCACATTGCACTAATACCCTTGGGAAAGGTATGAATCCAATTATTCTCCCTCCAGCTATGAGTAAATAGTAGGGCAGACTAGGTTCTTCAGCCTTGGTGAGGCAATTAGTCTAGGAGAAGGAAAACTCTGAATTCAAAGCTGTTAAACTCCGCTTAAAAATTGACCTTGTGTCATATCCTGCCCGAGCGGAGGGGTTGGGTAAATATGATAAAAGCGAGTCAACCCTTTGAGAGATTTAGTATAGACTTCTAGGGGCCTTTACCATCAAGTTCCCACAATCGCTACTTACCAACTGTGGTTGACGAATACTCTCGTTTTCCTTTCGCTTTCCCTTGCACCTATGTGGCTGCTGCGACTGTCATTAAACACCAAACTAATCTATTTACTGTTTTTGGAAATTTTTTTGTGTACTCAGATCGAGGAACAGCCTTCATGTCAGAGGAACTAAAAGGATTCCTACATTCCCGAGGCATCGCTACCAGTCGAACAACTGCTTTTAACCCTCAAGGCAACGGACAAGTAGAGAGATACAACGGCATCATCTGGCAAACGGTGAATCTGGCTCTCCGATCAAAAAATCTCTCTATTGCTAATTGGGAAAAGATGCTGGATGTGGCTCTCCACTGCATCCGCTCATTACTTTCCACTTCCACTAACTGTACTCCACATGAACGCCAATTCAATTTCCAAAGAAAATCAGCTACTGGAGATTCCATACCTACATGGTTAACAAGATCCAAATCGGCTCTTCTGAAGCGCCATTTACGTGGAAGTAAATATGAGCCCCTGGTGGAGACTGTAGATATACTCGAAGTCAACCCGAACTATTCTCATGTACGCTTCAATAATGGGCGAGAAACAACTGTGTCCTTGCGTCACATAGCTCCTCTTGGTAATGGAATGTCCAGTTTAGAGACGGAATCAGACCCTATGCCAGGGGACCCCCAAGAACTGGATGTCCCTAACCCGTCTAACACCCCCCACTTATACAGAGTACTACTGAAAACTCTGCTGCAGAGAATTCAGTTCCTCTTCCTCTACTCTTGGATGATTCTCAGAAGACCTTGTCAGAAGACGCTGACTCACTATATCTTCGACGTTCCAGTAGAACCCGTCGAAGACCTTATCTAACTGAAAACTATCAGCTTTAAACTTTCGTTTTCATTTCTTTTCTGTTTTCAGCTTGATTAAAGGCATCTACGGGACTCATTTAATTGGAGATACCCTTTTGAGAGTCGCTGAACCCTTCCTCTCTCGAAAAACTGACGAACCCGAATTTTCCTGGGCGGCGGAGAATGTGGTGATAAAGGAAGGAACTATATAATCTCCCTTACTTTCTAGGAACGAATTGTACCCCTTTTGTTTAGTTGACTGGTGAGAGGCCATTTTAGCCGTGACTACCTCTAGGACTAGTTCTTAGTTGAATAAAGCTTTTCTTCAAGCTTATCTGACTTCTTCAATTAATTGCAAGCTCTAACATATCAATTTTTACACTCACCCAAACACACATACACACACAAACAAAAAATAGAGTAAGGACTTTAGAAATACATTTGAAAAACAAATACAGTTTCTGGAAAATTTCGATGACTTATTTTACTGTAATCACGTGACCCTATCGGTTGCTTGTATCCCCTTGCAAAGAGATAAGACCTTCAACCCTACCCCAATAAAAAAAGAAGAAAAACCCCCGGGTTTCTGGGTATGACGTTGTTTAAAAATTACTCGTATTCGATAGGACTGTGTAAAAAAAAAAACTTTTAAGAAACCTCTACATAAAACATTAAAATACAAGTGTACAATAAACGTGACTCCCTATATTCTGAGCATAAAAAACCCTGGACATGTTGTCATGCCGTTAAGTCAATCAATTTCTAATCGCGTAAATAAATTTTTATCCTGACTACTAATCAACGTAAAAACTTTTTAGGGCCATGCAAATTATTTTAGAAGATATCAAAGTACCCACGGGATATAAAAGTTCGATAGCAACTATTATATACCATCAAATATGACTTCGATTCTTATTGGGTGGTTTGATACTTCTGGCCTTGTGTCACAACTAAATCCACAAAAAACCCGTTCTCATTAAATCAGGGGAAGTAACTCAATAGTAATAAATACCAGGATTATATCCCTTGTATTAGATACTGTGAGTAATTTACGAAGCTCTTTGCTTCGATGTGGCACAAGACCGAATGAATGGAAGACCCAATGAGACTCGAACTCGCTCGTGAAGGTTTCGTAGTCATGCTTGCACACCATTACACCACATATTAGTTAATTCGGTTCATCATCATCATCATATCGCGCTGGTAGCACGGATATCCCTGACCCTCTCTCGCCACTCATCCCTATCATTCATCGCCCTAGGCAGGTCCTCAGGACAACATCCTGCATCCTCACATAGCTGCTGAATGTACGTTCGTGCTGGTCGTTCTGCTTTTGCGCGGCCATGTGTGGGGATCCATAAGAGTACATCTCTTATGAGTTCATCTCTGCTTCTCCAGCAGTGTCCTGCATGTCTGGTTCGTCTAACTTGAATAGTTTTCGTGATAGGGGGCAGGTGGCCGTACAGTTGGTGTCTTGTGGGGTGTTGCTTCCAGGACTTGTTCAGGATTGCACGCAGCATTCTTGTGTAATTGCCGTCTAGCTTCTTCTCCAGCCGTTTTGTTAGCGTTCATGTAGTGCAGCCATATAGCAGTATCGATGTGACCGCTGCCTGGAAGAAACTGCGTTTTATTTCATCGGTTAGGTCTGATTTCCATATAATCGATAGCCTATTGATAGCTGTCCATGCTTTCGTTAACCTCGTTTCGATGTCCTTTTCGGTTGATTCGACGCTGCTTCCTAGGTAAGTGAATTTGTCTACTAGTTTAAGAGGGGTTCCTTCTAGAGTGGAGATGTCCCCTGTTTGGTTATAGCACATATATTCCGTTTTGTGTGCATTAACATAGAGGCCTATGCTTGCTGCTGCTCGTTCCAAACTATCCAGAAGTGTTTCGGCTTGGTCAGGTGTATTTGCCAGTATCGCTATGTCATCGGCGTAGTCGGCGTCGGTAATTGTTTTTGCGGGGTACCTTCTGCTTCTTTTCTTCGTCAGTTCGAAGCCATCCAACCATTCTCCCTTCAGCCATGAGTTGATAGAAGGGAAGACTGTTTTTTTTTCACCTCCGTATATAAGTTTTTTTTTTCACTTAGGTATGGTAACCAGTCTAGGAAAAGGAAAACTGAATTTAAACCAGTAGTAAATTTGGAAAGGAATGGTCTAGTCCTGCTCAAGATACACAACACGAGCAACGGCCCCTCAACTAAATCTGTTTGGTTTGGTTTAATGGCATATCTACCTTTGTAGGTTATTTAATGCCAAAGCTATTCCCCTAGAAGAACAGTAGTAGTACTATTTAACGCAATGCTGGGAGGATATAGGGGGTTCATACCTTTCCCAAGGGTATTTGCCCGAAAGTGAATGTAATAGCGCGCCTGGAGTACGAACTCGCTTACTACGATTCCACAGATCATCGCTTTAACTATTACACCACGAGGACACCCCTTCAACTAAATCGGCTTGTGAGACTAGCGAAGAAGATTAAATCATATATTTATTTGTGTTTTTGTTTGGTTTTATTTTTATTTCTCTTTTTTTTAAAATCTTATCTAAATTCTATCTTGACTTTGTTTTGTTATTTTGATTTCATATTTAATTTTATTCAAAACCGACAATAATACTTACAAAATAACAAACAATTTTATTCTTAAGAATAGTATTTAAAATACAAATTATATCTCTTGAACGACTACCAATAATCATTATTGGTTTGCAGTCAATTTCAGTCAATAAAAACTTATGGTGATTAACAAAGAAAAAAAATTCTAATTAGCAGTTTTCAATAGGGCCTCTGAAAAGAAGCGAAATCGGCGCATACCTAAAAAGAGGGGCATCCTGGCACCAAAGAGAAATTCTTCCTCAGTAAGCATTCATCACTTCTACAGGACAAACCATATCTCTCGGCTGCTGGTAGGAGCCTTGTGCTCGCTAAGTCTCCGGGACTTAGCGGCATGTTGATTCATCTGCTTGCAGCAGCCTATGCTGAATACACCTACTGGACACACGACGAACTTCAAGCTTAATACTCGCCGAAAGTGACTCTATAATATATTTCAACGGCTTGTCTGGGAGACGCGATTATTTCTCCTGGTTCCGAAAAACAATCTGCGCCACAGAATAGTCGCAAACCCCAAAAGTGTGAGTTTAAAGGTATCCTTGTCTATTTCCTTCCGTCCTTAATTGTCTTCTACGGAAAAAAAGAGAGCTCAGAATTTCCCATTAAATTACTGGTCTGAAAAGTCACTTGGTGCAGATTTGTGGACGTTTGAAGTTGAAGGTATAAATCTCCCTCGTTGACACGAGACAGGTCAAGAAAGGTCATACTATCTATAAGATTAATAAAAATAAGACACGAACACACTTATGTTCGAATATATCCTGTCATACCTTCTGATAAATGATGGACCATTATGGCAAATTTTAACGACACCCCCATATGGGTCATAAGAAAGAATAATCAACTCGGTAAGACGTTTAAATACGTTTATATAAGACGTGCGAAAGAATTATTAAAGCATATTACTTTAACGTTCTATAGTCTTTAAGAGAACAATGTTAAAATTATAATACACTTATCTGTGGTTGATGAATGTCCTGTTGTGTTTCTGTATATTTTCCGATTGTGTTTAAGACTGTAGACGTTTGATTTCGTAGGACTGAAATTATTTTCTGGGTTCTGTTTGTAGAGTTGGTGGTTTACTAACACCCTCAGTTACCAGGCTCTCTTTAGCCACGTCTCGCCTCGTGGAGACCGTAATCGCTTCTCCTGTCCTGGCCGTGCACAAGTCACGTGCTCAAGTCCTTCTGTATGGCCTTCTCCCGCTATCTTCGACCTCTCTACATCCGGGTACACAGCTGTCTAGGGGATAACTCGTGATTTTCTTATACCATTTTGTTTTGATTGAGCCTCCTCTTCACAAAATGAAGACAAGCAAAAATTTTTATGCAACTTTTGACATTACATTAGACGTCTGAAAAGTCTCTTGGTACAGATTTATTGACGTTAGGGAGCTGAAAACTCAAATCTATCTTTGATGACAAGGAACACGTCAAAGGTCATAATTATATGAAATGGTTAGAGCTTTTGCCTGTGGTCCGATAGTTCAATTCCAGTTAGGGTCATATCAAAGACTCAAAAAAAAAAAAAAAAAAAAAAAAATATATATATATATATATATATGGAGAAACCGGATTTAGCATTAAATAACCCTGGCCATAAAACCCGACCAACCTCATCCAAACACACATACACACACACAAAAAAAATAGAGTAAGGATTTTAGAAATACATTTGAAAAACAAATACAGTTTCTGGAAAATTCCGATGACTTACCGGCTCATTGGCCCAGTGGGTAGAGTGTTCGCCAGTGATCAGGGAGACCTGGGTTCAATCCCAAGTTGCGTTGTACCAAAGACTTTAAAAATGATACTTGATACCTCCTTGATTTACACTCAGTAATATAAAGTACGTATGAAAGGTAAAGTGGAGCAATCCAGGTAAAGAAGTAGCGCCCTCTCTTACACCTAGGTGTAGTAGCTATTGAAAAGGGAGCCTTCTGGTTGCCCTCATTACTTACTTTATTTTACTGTAATCACGTGACCCTATTGGCTGCCAGTATCCCCTTGAGATAAGACCTTTAACCCTATCCCAATATAAACAAAAACGAGTTTCTGGGTATGACGCTGTTTAAAATTACTCGTATTCGATAGGATTGTGTACAAAAAAAGACAAAAAACACCCCAAAAAAACAAAGACAAAAACCAAAAGAAGACTTTTAAGAAACCTCTACGCAAAACATTAAAATATAAATGTACAATAAACGAAAGAAATCAAGTCAAAAATGTTGGCAAGAATCACAAGAACAATTAGAGATGATGCGAAAGAATTTTTTGTCAAAACGTGCCGGGGTAAATACTTGCGAAATTTGCTGAAAAGACTGAAGATGAATGATTATCTTCAAACTGTGATCTGCAGGATTTAGTGTTGGCGAATTTCACTGAAATGGCTGAAGAGAAATGAATATCTTTCATCTGTAATTTGCCGAATTAAACGTTGTCCAAATTCTTGATCAAATGAAGATGAATGCAGAATCCTGTCTGTAAAGAGCAGAGTTGAACACTGGCAGGACTCAATATTAATTGTTGGAGAGTGGAATCCTCAGGGTTATAATGAGCAACACGAATATGTTGGACTAGTCGGTGTGAATATCGTACACAAACAACAAGTTGTCCAGTTATTCCGAAACCAAGAAGGAGAGATAAACAATTCTCCACAAGAATATCTGGAATGTGGTTAAAAGTTTGCTCTTCCTCAAGTCGAACAAGGGAGAAACGAAATACAAGGTATATTGTCTAAATAGACTTGGTTATAATGCAGGAATAGGTCTGCATATCCTGGTCCCTTGGCGAGAAAAGAGGAAGAGAGCCTTTTTCCTTGGTTTTTATTTAACCCCGGAAAATGCTCTGGACTCAATGGCAAAAGTCTAACGGTCTTAACTTTAGCGTTGGACAATTTATTTCAAATGCAAAAATCATGGGGTGAACCGAACGCACAACTGAAAATAGATCATTTATTTTGATTTATCGGTGAACGGAACGCACAAATGAACATAGATTTTTCTGTCTAATTCAGCAATTTGTTAATTGCTGAATTAGACAGAAATATCAAAGTACCAACGAGAAATAAAGGTTCGATAACAACTATTGTATACCATCAAATATGACTTCAATTCTTACTGGGTGCCCTAATACTTCTGGCTTTGCGCTACAAAAAACTCGTTCTCATTAAATCAGGGGAAGTAACTCGAAGGTAATAATATTAGAATTATTTCCCTTATATTAGATACCGTTATGGGGCTCTTTGCTTCGATGTGGCACAAGATCGAATGAATGGAAGACCCGATGAGACTCGAACTCGCTCGTGAAGGTTTCGTAGTCATGCTTGCTAACCATTACACCACATTAGTTAATTCGGTTAATTCAATTCAAAACCTGAAAGAGGCCGTTTGCATTTCACATAGCACTTGGGAAAGGCATGAATCCAACCATTCTCCCTTCAGCTATGAGTTGATAGAAGGGAAGAGTTTTTTTTTCACTTAGGTATGGTAACCAGTCTGGGAGAAGGAAAAATGAATTTAAACCAGAAGTAAATTTGGAAAGGAATGGTCTAGCCCTGCTCAAGATGCACAACACGAGCAACGCCCCCTCAACTAAATCGGTTTGGTTTGGGAAAGTGAACGTAATAGCGCGACTGGAGTACGAACTCGCTTACTACGAATCCGCAGTTCATCGCTTTAACCATTACAACACGAGGACATCCCTTAACTTGTACTATCTAACCCATAGCTGGGAGGATAAGGGGCTTCATACCTTTCCCAAGAGTATGTGTTCGAAAGTGAATGTAATAGCGCGACTGGAGTTCGAACTCGCTTACTACGATTCCACAGTCCATCGCTTTAACCATGACACCACGAGGACACCCCTTCAACTAAATCGGCTTGTGAGACTAGCGAAGAAAATAAAATCATACATTCATTTGTGTTTTTGTTTGATTTTATTTTTATTTCTCTTTTTTTAAAAAATCTTATCTAAATTCTATCTTGACTTTGTTTTGTTATTTTGATTTCATATTTAATTTTATTCAAAACCGACAATAATACTTACAAAATAACAAACAATTTTATTCTTAAGAATAGTATTCAAAATACAAATTATATCTCTTGGACGACTACCAATAATCATTATTGGTTTGCAGTCAATTTCAGTCAATAAAAAAACTTATGGTGATTAAAAAGAAATAATTTTTTTAAAGTAGCCGTTTTCTAGGAGGCCTCTGAAAAGAAGCAAAATCGGCGCATGCGTCCTGGCACCAAAGAGAAATTCTTCCCCCGTAAGCATTCATCACTTCTACAGGACAGACCTTTTCTCTCAGCTGCTGGTGGAAGGATTGTGTTCGTTAAGTCTCCAAGGACTTAGCGGCATGTTGCTTCTTCTGCTAGCAGCAGCCTATGCTGAATACACCTACTGGACACCCGACGAACTTCAAAACATTCTGCACCATTGTCGTAAATCCCAAAAGGGTGAGTTTAAAGGTATCCTTGTCTCTTTCCTTCCGTCCTTAATTGTCTTTTAGCTTCTACAGAAAAAAAGAGAGCTCAGAATTTCCCAACATACCCCTAAATTCACCGACAATCACAATCACGAATAACAAAACCTTCTTATAAACCCCATGAATTTTTTAAACTCTTTGACCTCAGAGAGAGAGAGAGAGAGAGAGAGAGAGAGAGAGAGAGACAGACAGACAGACAGACAGACGCAAACAAAAAAAAACAAAACAAACCAAAACCAAACTTTTCCGTAATCTGTCGTATTCAACAGATTTTTGCCTTTTACATTAACGCCATTAGGCTCGTCATTAAATTACATATCTGAAAAATCACTTGGTGTAGATTTGTTGACGTTTGAAGTTGAAAGTATAAATCTGCCTCCGTTGACACGAGACAGGTCAAGAAAGGTCATACTATCTATAAGATTATAAAATAAGACACGAAAACACTTATGTTCGAATATGCCCTGTCATACCTTATGGCAAATTTTAACGACACCCCCATATGGGTCATAAGAAAGAATAATCAACTCGGTAAAACGTTTAAATACGTTTAAATACGTTTATATAAGACGTGCGAAAGAGTTATTAAAGCATATTACTTTAACGTTCTATAGTCTTTAAGAGAACAATGTTAAAATTATAATACACTTATCTGTGGTTGATGAATGTCCTGTTGTGTTTCTGTATATTTTCTGATTGTGTTTAAGACTGTAGACGTTTGATTTCGTAGGACTGAAATTATTTTCTGGGTTCTGTTTGTAGAGTTGGTGGTTTACTAACACCCTCAGTTACCAGGCTCTCTTTAGCCACGTCTCGCCTCGTGGAGACCGTAATCGCTTCTTCTTTCCTGGCCGTGCACAAGTCACGTGCTCAAGTCCTTCTGTCTGGCCTTCTCCCGCTATCTTCGACCTCTCTACATCCGGGTACACAGCTGTCTAGGGGATAACTCGTGATTTTCTTATACCATTTTGTTTTGATTGAGCCTCCTCTTCACAAAATGAAGACAAGCAAAAACTTTTATGCAACTTTTGACATTACATTAGACGTCTGAAAAGTCTCTTGGTACAGATTTATTGACGTTAGGGAGCTGAAAACTCAAATCTATCTTTGATGACAAGGAACACGTCAAAGGTCATAATTATATGAAATGGTTAGAGCTTTTGCCTGTGGTCCGATAGTTCAATTCCAGTTAGGGTCATATCAAAGACTAAAAAAATGGTACTTGATTATACCTTGCTTAACACTTAGGATTATAAGTTACGAATCAAGGGTAATTGGAACAATCCAGGAAAATGAGTAGCACTTTCCCCTACACCTCACTGTAGTAGCTATTGAAAAGGGAGTCTTCAAGTCGCTTTCGACTACAGTCAGCAAACTTACTAATATATATATATATATATATATATATATATATATATATATATATATATATATTTCCGAAAATAGTGTCATAAAACATTGACCAACTTCCATCTTCTGATGTAAGGAAGATTCTCACAGATAATACAATAGTTATATATAGAAATAATTTATAAAAAACGATTACAAATCTTAGATGCAATATGCAAAAAAATGAAAAATAAAACAAACATAAATGAAATAGCATTTAACACTGGAACCAACATATTGAACATTTTTAATAACTAACATCACCAACCCTATTAGAAAACAGAATATATATATATATATATATATATATATATATATATATATTAAAACCTTTCCAAGTCTCCGTAGTGAAAAGTCTTATTGGTAGTGGAAGGAATGAACTTTTGGTAGTGGAAGGATTGAATGACCAGGTTGATTAAATTCTTCGTTATTTATACTTTTTCGGTCACTTAAGTGGATCAAAAAATAAGATATTGTTAGGTTTTATTGCGGGTCCTAAAATTCAAGCGTGCAGACATTTCTTGACCAGTCAGATTCGTATATTTACTTATTTGTTTTGGAGCATAAACATTTTTCTGTTAATTAATTTCTGAGCCGGATTTTCTAGAATGTTCTTATTTTGTGTTTTTAGCTGATTGGTTGAAAAATATAAAATTGTAACTACAATGTTAATGCGATTTTGATCCGAAATTTCTAGAATGTTCTTATGTTTAGAGTTGGTTATTTTAAGGCAAAAAATATGTTCTATAGTCTTATGTCACATCGAAGCAAAAATGTTTCGTAAATTATTAATTACTTTTTTTTTTTTTATCTCACATAGTGACCTACTTACACAAAAGTATCTTACACACAGAAAATATGTCCCTTTATTTCAAGATAACAATTACTACTATTGCGCGAATCTTAACCATATCTAAAAAAAAAAAAAAAAAAATTCTATGCTCTGTTTAACATTATTTTTGCTTAGAAGAAAAGATTTTTTTACTTTTTTTTCAGCAAACTTTTCACTGAAAGAAATAAAAATTATAAATTTGCCGATCGGATTTTTATTTATTAATTTTCTTCTTTTAATTATATATATATACATATATATATTATCATCGGAAGACAGACTGTTTCGTTGTATCACAACTTGTCAGTCTAGCTAGATGCTCGAAGCTGGGATCGAAACCCGGCTGACTTTAACACCAGCCGGATATTCTACCGCAAAAAAAAGAAAAAAAAAAAAAAAAAAAAAAAGAAAAGAAACGTGCACCTTCAAACGCAGCGTTTTTTTTTTGTTGTTGTTGTTGTTTTTTTTAATTCACTCAAAATTGTCAAATTACCGGATTTTAATAAAATTTTCGGTATTTAAAGCAATAAAAAATATACAACATTTTTTCTGAAAACTCTGAAGATGACATGATTTTTTAAAATCGTTTTTTTCATTACGGTCCCCGCCTCCGTTAACCATTTTGCTAATTTGACTCACTTAATAAGGGTTGGTGGTGAATGATTTTTTCATCTTTTAAAGATAATTCCTTAGAATATCAGATTTATTAAAAATTTTTTTCACCAAGCTTTGTCTATTTTGTTCGCACTCATATCTTATTTTTGAAGTTAAAAAAAAAAACGGTAAAAAGGGTGCAGAATATTGTTCTTCAAGGAATTTTAAAAAAATATATTTGTTTTTATAGTACAATCTTCTAAAAATGGGGTTAATAAAAGAGAAAAAAAAATCAGTTTAAAATATCATCATCATCATCATGTCGTGCCGCTTGCACGGATATCCTTGACCCTCTCTCGTCACTTCTCCCTATCGTTCATCACCTCCGGCAGGTCTTCAGGGCTACATCCTGTATCCTCACATAGCTGCTGTATGTATGTTTGAGCTGGTCGTCCTGCTTTTGCTCGGCCATGTGTGGGGGTCCATAGGAGTACATCACTTATGAGCTCGTCTCCTGCACGTCTGGCTCGTCTAACTTGGATAGTTTTCGTGATGGGAGGCCGTTTAGATGGTGCCTTGTGGGGTGTTACCGCCAGGACTTGTTCAATATTGCTCGCAACATTCTTGTGTAATTGTCGTCTAGCTTCTTCTCCAGCCGTTTTGTTAGTGTCCAAGTGGTGCATCCATATAGCAGTGTACAAATATATATATATATATATATATATATATATATATATATATAGTACAATTAAATGGAGACTCAAACTCGGTTAAGCCGTCATAATAAATTTATTTCGGCGGAGAATATTGTTGGTATATTCTCCGTCTCGTCAGATGACTCTTTTTACATGCTCTGTATTGTCCCAGAGATGCGAATGAGGAGTTACAGTTTGTATTCAGAAGATAAATAGGAAAATTAAAGAAATTAAAAAATAAATTAAAAATCAGAAAACAAGATGAAATAAAGATGAAAATAAAAATAAAAAACATAAAAATAAAAAACATAAAGTGGAACTCAAATTACAAAGCTACAAATTCTTTCGTTCATAGGCGTGAGCAGAGGGTGTGAACATATCATATGTTAGAACGATTAAGAAACAGGAGTGGAATTAATCTACTGGTCAGTCCCTTTTAATTTTGTGTTCCGTTTGTGGTTTCTTCTACTTGGCAGGTGTGCTATTCTAAACAGACTAAGATCGTTTAACTAACCGCTATCTCATATATGATTTATATTTATTTCTGATATGTCTGTTAATTAACCCAGCTGTTGCCATCTTAGGTGTTCCTCTAGTTTCAATTAGGATCGAGATACTTAAACCAGATAAGGTGGGGACATTCATTATAGTCGTCAAGTGTATTTTTTTAAATTCACCCTAAAAATGGTCAAGGGGAATTAACCACTCTAGAATCGCAGGCCCTATTTTTGGATTAATATTCCTTGTTTATCTGGCCCTTATCTATCTTTATCTTTCCTTGTCTCGGTGATATCTGCTGTTCGGTTGATCTCTATTATTTACTAATATATATATATACATATATATACGAGAACACACACCCATACATATACATACACACACAACTGCACTAGTACAATAATTTGAAATGATTGCGCCAAGTATACATGTTGAATAGTCATCTTCTGATTCATGCAGCAACACAACGACACAACGATAAAGACACAAGAAGGAAGACACAGGAAGACTTCTTTAACAATATTTTACCTCTCACTTTATTTGTAAGGTTTCGAAAGGGTTGTTCAAGGGTTGCATGTGAGAGGGTGCTGGAGACCGAACATAAACTTCATATTTTGACCCCACTGTTATGACCGTCACGTTGAGTCTTTCTTGTTCTCCTGATGTTGGGGTCAACTCCATCGGGGCTTTTCCGAGGGTCCCCTCGGTCGGGTGTGGCTTTCCCTAACACATCTGGTCTCTACTGTCTGGAATTCTACTGGCAACTGCTTTGGCACCCAACTCAACTCAATTATATAATAATTCAACGCCCACACGATCGCCCACTGGATCTTTGAAATCGAATGTTTAATCGTCATCAAGCGGAAATAACTGTCATGCAGTTCAGAGGTTACTCTCTTCCGGTGCATCACTGTAGTGGCACAATGGGACCTTCACCTTGTCCCGTATCATAAGCCTTAATCCGCCCACGCGATCTCTTTCGATTACTGGCCATTGGAATGTGTCACTTCCTTCCGGTGTATCACCTTGGAATAGCATTTTTGGGGGCCGGGGCGAGGGTCAAAATATAACATACACACACGTGCAAACCTACATACCTGCAATACATACACACATACATATGTGGGGTTTGAAAGTTTTTAGGAGGTCAGGGGCTAAGGGCAAGACTGTGTTGCCGTAAGATATCTGACTCCATATTTTGGTTATATTATTTTATCCCACGTTGACTGGCTGGCGCAATGCCTTGCCCAAAGAAAGTCCAAAAGAAATATACACAAAGAAAAGATAGAAACAGATAAGAGACGAAAACATTTCTTCCATACTTTCCTTTATTTACTTGATGAATGGACTAACCAACGCTACGTCCCAAGACGTAGCGTGGTGCCCAAAACACCAGACAGCAAAATCGGTGTTGTCGGTTCGACGTCACTACCCGAAAAAGAGTTCGGTTCACAGAAAACCTGAGTATTTATCTCTCTACACCGGCTCCAAATTCGCTACTCCAAAATCCTGCTAACTTTGGCGCGACCGATTCCCATTGGCTACTTTACCTTTTATTATTTTTCTTTTTTCTGATTTTTAACAGGATGGATGCGTGGAGCCTTATGCGTGGCGACGCGTTTATACATTTTGTATCTAGCAGCCGACGAGTCAACATCCGGTTGGGAGTTTTACTGTTAATTCCTAAATCCCCACACATATATACATACACACATACACATATACCTCTACCAGAATAACAACCCTTAATTTTGAATGATTGCGCCGAATACGCACACATGCATACATATATACACACACACATATACATATACACACCTGTATGATTGTAACAAACACAAAATCTCTCGCAGTTTGGCTGGCCTGAAGAGTCACCTACGAACACACACAATTTAAGGGGGAATTTAAGTCGGATCTGTTTCGTTCTATCAGAATTCATCAGTGTGGCTAGACATTAGCTTCCCGTAGCTGGGATCGAAACCCGGTTGTTTGAAACGTTATGCCAAGCTTCTAACCATTCAGCCAAGAGGAGCCATTAGCTGCGAAGTAAATTTTAAACGGTTAGGAATCACAATTACTATTGTTTACATACATCCGTTCAACGGCTACCGAGACCTCAATTCATATATGAAGAGGCTTGCAATAAACGCTAATGGCAACACGATTACTTCTTCGCCAGAAAACTCAACCGTACGGGGGTAGGGAAGTATATATCTCTATAGTCATGTGCAAAATCTACCTTGCACCCAAATAATGTCAGTGCAAAGAATATATATATATATATATATATATATTCTTTGCACTGAGATTATTTGGGTGCAAGATAGATTTTGCAAAGTACAGCGCTTACAAACGTCTGATTCGCAAAGGCAAACAGGGTCCAGCACCGGGTCAAACAAAGTCACCACGCTAACTGTGACATATATATATATATATATATATATATATATATATATATATTTATATATATATATTCTTTGCACTGACATTATTTGGGTGCAAGACAGATTTTGCACATTTACTCAGATGGCTTTTGAGACCAGCAAGAGATAGGCACAATTTTCCACATATGTCACAGTTAGTGTGGTGACTTTGTGGACCCGATGCTGGACCCTGTTTGCCTTTGCGAATCAGACGTTTGTAAGCGCTGTTCTGCATACGGCTATTCTCAAAGGATACACGCACATCTACACACACGTACATGCATACACACATATGCATACATACACACACCTGTATGAGAGTAAAAAACACATACACACAAACACATATACACACATGCATACATACATACATACACCTGTATGATTGTAACAAACGCACAAACACACACACACACACACACACACACACGTACATGCATACACGAATGCACCTACACATACATACACATGCATACACACATATGCAGACATACACACACATATGCACAACCACATACATATACACACACACACATACATACATACATACGCATCTGTATGATAATAACAAACACATACACGTACATGCATACACACTCGCATATACACATACATAAACACACATACACACATACATACATACACACACTTGTATGATAGTAAAAATCACATACGCACACACATACATACACACACATCCGCACATATGTATACATACATACATACACATACACACACGTACATGCATACATGCATTCACCCACACCTACATACACCTGCATACACACACATACACACATATGCATACATACACACACCTGTATGATTGTAACAAACACATACATGCACATACACATACACACGTACATACATATACACATGCATCCACACAAACATACACACACTTACACACAAACACATACATACACAAACATACACACATATGCATACATACATACACCTGTATGATTGTAACACACACACACACACACACACACCAGTACTAGCTTAAGAAACTTTAATTCATTGTTATAGAAGCCTCCACCACCCCACAGGCATTTCCGCATCTGTCTTTGCATCTCCCAAACAGCAACGATGCAAACCTCTCTTCTTACTCACCTGCTCCGTGATGAAAAAGTGCAGACAAATACACGAATCCTGCTTCCCTGAGACAATAGCAGGGATGAACGGCACACCTGCCTTCGTCGCCGTCATCATCTCTGCAGTGCATTTGTTGAGCAGTGATGCAGACGACTGCAAATGATTGGCTGTAAAAAGTCATGATGCAGTGGGAATGCATTTTCTCAAACAATTAACAGCACGCGTTTACTTAATTTTAAATGCAAGCTAAGTTTACAAAAACAAAAAATTTTTAAAAAAATTTTAAAAATGAAGAGGGGTGGTAAAAAACGGTATCTTAAAATAAAAATAAAAGAATCTACCAAAAGGAAACCCCCGATAGAAAATAAGTTTGAAAGAAAATGCCAAAAAAAAAAAAAAAAAAATTTGTTCCCTTTGAATCGTATTACAAACAAAAATTAGAAAAATATTATCACTGCATGCGAGTTCAGAGATCTCTATATACAAGGGAAGTTTGAGTTCATGCTTTTCAGCAAATACAACTGGTATTTTTTAATCCTGAAATTCGAGCAGCTGATATAGAAATAAATATACTTGGGCAGATTGGGTTCTGGATCGAGGAATCCCAATGTTTACATTGTTATTGCCTTGCAACAATACAGGCAACCTTCCTGTCGACAGAGCTAAGAATAAGCCAAATGCATCCCCTGCAGAGGGTGCCCACCCCCGTAAAAAAGAGACCTGGTTATTGTGCTTACTAGCATTGGTAGACAATATTCCAGTCCTGAAACTATGGAGATTGTGAAGTCAGGGCTGACATTTTGAGGTGTGAGGCTCAATTGGAAACTTAAATATGTCAGGCCCAATTGAGAGCAGTTGGTCTAATTGACTTAAAGCTGGCACTGGGGCGGAGTTCCTCCTTCATTGCCATTACTCCTAGGTCCACTCTGACACTGAGTGGTTGGACCCGTTAAAACAATTTTAATTAGGAATATTTTAAACCATTTGACTTTGTGCAAATTATTTGTATTAGATAGGAATACTTAAAACCGTTTAATCCTGTGAAAATTATTTGTGTAAGTTGGTTGGTCGTTTGGGTTTTATGGCATATCAACCTTTGTAGTTTATTTAACGCCAAATCCATTTTTATGAAAATAGTTCTATTTCTAACAATTCAGTTTAGGATAAGTACACAGTTTAAATGCAAGTACAGTTTAATTCTGAAAAACATTTCTATTTCAAGTTATTTAGTTTAGTCAAGCAGTTCTAATTCAGCTAATTCAGTTTAGTATAAGTACAGATTTTGTTTACACACAGTCAAATGTCAAAACAGTTCTATATTAAACAAATCAGTTTAGTGTAAGTACAGTTACAATATCAAAAAAACAGTTCCATTTCAAATAATTCAGTTTAGCATAAGCATGCAGTTTAAATGTAAGTGCGGTTTAATAGTCAAAAACATTTCTGTTTCAAGCTATTCAGTTTAGTCAAACAATTCAGTTTCTAGAGTGTTCTTAAGCATGTTTTTATTGCTTATTTTAAGACTAGAAAAATGTGTATCCTATACCATATCTTAAAAAAAAAAATGCCGTTAATTCTATTTAACCCATAGATAGGGCCCTATCAAGTGATACCCCGCCGGGACAGAGAGGACCTGGGAGCAATGGCAATGAAGGGGTGCTCCGCATTCCCAACAGCCCCAGCATTTCTGGAACCTCACCATCAGATTGTTTAATGTCATATTCAGGACACTCATTCTACAGCCCCAGTCGACTGAGCAATATTTGTATAAGGAATAGTTACTTGAAGCTAGAATTGTTTACTAAGGATTATTATTATTATAAGTTACTTGAAACCATATAACAGTAAATTATTTGTATTAAGAATAGTTACTTGAAACTAATTGTTTACTAAGGATTATTATTATTATTAGTTACTTGAAACCATATAACAGTAAATTATTTGTATTAAGAATAGTTACTTGAAACTAATTGTTTACTAAGGATTATTATTATTATTAGTTACTTGAAACCATATAACTGTAAATTATTTGTATTAAGAATAGTTACTTGAAACTAATTGTTTACTAAGGATTATTATTATTATTAGTTACTTGAAACCATATAACAGTAAATTATTTGTATTAAGAATAGTTACTTGAAACTAATTGTTTACTAAGGATTATTATTATTATTAGTTACTTGAAACCATATAACTGTAAATTATTTGTATTAAGAATAGTTACTTGAAGCTAGAATTGTTTACTAAGGATTATTATTATTATAAGTTACTTGAAACTTTAGAACAAATGATTATTATTAAATAGAAATAATAACTTAAAACAATATAAGAATATTTGTCTAAATTTCTTAGATGAAACTTGATGATTTTTATCATTTAGAATATTCGCATCCGGCAAAATGTTATGAAAACGACAATAAAGATGAAGACAATAGTCTGAATACTCTAAATGATGAAACTATATAATGATATATAAATCAATTGTGTTAGATAGGAACAGTTGATATCCTATAACTGTGCAAATTACTTGGTTTGGTTTCTTTGTTTAATGGCATATCAAATTTCATGTGTTATTTAATGCCAAAGCCGAAGAAGAATAGCAATGGTACTATTTAAACCATAGGTGAAGGAATAAGGGGGTTCATGCCTTTATCAAGGGTATTATTCCAACCAAACGCCTTATCTACTGCTCCATGAGTCATTGCCGATGTGGTCAATCGTCCAAATATTCTAAGTGGTAAAAATTATCACACTTCATCTAAGAAATTTTGACAAATAGAATAATAAACCTCAATGGTATTGTGGATTGGAAGTAACGGGGCTATTTTCATTGGTTGTTTGGTTTGGTTTCTTTGTTTAATGGCATATTAAATTTTATGGGTTATTTAATGCCAAAGCCATACTTGTAGAAGAATAGCAATGGTACTACTTAAACCATAGGAGAAGGAATAAGGGAGTTCATGCCTTTGTCAAGGGTATTATTCCAACCAAGCACCTTATCCACTGCTCCATGTGTCATTGCCGAATTGGTCAATCATCTAAATATTCAAAGTGATAAAACTTATCATGTTTCATCTCAGAAATTTTGGAAGTAATGTGGCTATTTTCATTGGTTGTCTGGTTTTGTTTCTTTGTTTAATGGCATATCAACCTTCATGGGTTATATAATACCAAAGCCATCCTTGTAAAAGAATAGCAGTGATACTATTTAACCCATAGGTGAAAGAATAAGAGGGTTCATGTCTTTGTCAAGAGTATTAGTTTGAAAATGAATAACTGGAGTTTGAACTCAGGTCCTTCAGGGTTGCAGTCCAGCACGTTGGGTCTTCTCCCCGCCCACGAATTAGTTGTGTTATGCTATAATGGGTCAGGGCCAAATTGATTCGTTTGAAAAATGTGTTTTCCAGATAAGAGTGCTTAGAAACATAGTAATTTACGAAGTTCTCTGCTTTGATGTAGCACAAGGCCAAATAAATGGGGCAACCAATGAGACTCGAACTCACTCGTGTAGGTTTGCTAGTCTAGCTTGCTAACCATTACACTACCAGAGGTGACCGTGCTTTTGAAACATATAACTGTGTTTTTCACACCAGCGTAACCAGCTAGGACTGTAAAATACACCGACTGGTTCTCTGCAGAGGGGTAAGACTCCTCCAACGAGTGTCCTGGATATGACACTAAACAATCTGACGGTGAGATTTCAGTAATACTGGATCTTTGGGGAATGCGGAGTATCCATTTATTGCTATCGCTCCCTGGTCCACTCTGCCCGGAGTGGAAGCACTTAACAGAGTCCTATCTATGGGTAAAAAAACTAAACAAAACTGTGAACTTATGCTAAGCTGAATTGCTTGAAATAGTACTGTTTTGACATTTAAACTGCATACATATGGTAAACTGAATTGTTTGAAATTTAATTAGGCGTTAAATGACCCGAAAAGGGTTGATACACGTAAAACAAAACAACCAACTAACCAAACAAACAAACATTCAGCGTTAGCTATTGGTTTTTCATTGAAATTAATATTAAATATTCTCAAGTCTCCAGGACTCTTCTCAGTATTCTGACTGATCCTAGAAATGCTGTAGTCTGGATGGTCTCTCCTTCCCTTGATTTCTAAGTCTTCCAGTCCTTTTATCAATTCTTTGGGGATAGTTCCAAGCACACCAATTACAATTGGTATTATCGTGACCTTCATCTTCCATAGATTTTTCAGTTCTCTAGCAAGGTTTAAGTACTAACCTCTCATTTCGTCTGTTTTACCCTGTGGTCAGCCGTAACGGAAAAATCCACTGTTCGGCAGGTTATCGATTTTTGTTATCGACTATCACAAGCTCTGGTCGTCTGGCCGAGATTAGATGATCCGTTCGTATCTCAAAATCCCAGGGAAGTTTGTGAGCCTCACTCTCCACGACAGATTCTGGGTTGTGCATATGCCACTAGTTCGTATAATTAAATTTAAATTTCTTGCATAATTCCAAATGGATCATTTTCCCAACCCAGTCGTGTCTTCTTATTATTATTATTTCACTCATTGAGAGTTTTTCACACGAGCGTTAGCTGATGGTTTCTCACTGGAGTTTGAGTGACAGCAAGTCTCCTCAAGTCTCCAGGACTTTTAACAGTATTCTGGCCGATCTCAATAATGCTGTAGTTTTGATGGTCTCCACTCGTCCTTTTATTTCCAAGTCCTCCAGTCTCTATACCAATCCTTTAGGGATTGTTCCGTGTGCACCAATTACAATTGGCATCACCGTCACATTCATGTTCCACAGTTTTTCAAATCCCCAGCAAAGTCGAGGTACTTATTCTTTTCGTTTTCTTTTATTTTTACTCTGTGATCTTCCAGGGCAGCAAAACCCACAATTCGGCAAGTTCTCTTCTTTTTTGTTGATTATTACGATGTCTGGTCGTCTGGTCGAGATTAGGTGATACGTTTGTATCTCAAAATTCCAGAGAAGTTTGTGCGTATCATTTTTTAGGATAGATTCTGCGTAGTTTGGTTCGATTTAGTTTGGTTTTATGGCACATCAACCATTGTAGGTTATTAATGCCAAATCCATTTTTATACATATAAACAGTTCTATTTCAAACAATTCAGTTTAGCATAAGTGCGCAGTTTAAATATCAAAACAGTTCTGTTTCAAGCAGCTCTGTACTCAGTTTAGTTTTATTTGACCCATAGATAGGACCCTTTCAAATGCTACCACTCCGGGTCAGAGTGAACTTGAGATCGATGGCAATGAAAGGGTACTACGAATTCCCCAAAGCTCTAGTATTACTGAAGCCTCACCATCAGATCGTTTAGTGTTATATCCAGGATATGTTAGGATGGGGGGGGGGGGGTCTTACCACTCTACAAAGAAGCAGTCGGTGTATTCTACAGCCCTAGCTGACTAGATAAGATTCTGGGTCGTGCATATACCATTTGTTCGAATGGTCAAATTTCAATTTCTTTCACAATTTCCAGTGAATCACTTTTCCCATTCAGTCGTGTCTAGTTTTATACACTTTCTGTGCTAATTTACTACATTCGCTTAATATGTGATTGATCGTCTCGTCTCTGTCTCCACATAACCTACATCTGCGGTTGGTTGGTTGGTTGGTTTTATGGTGTATCAACCCTTTTTGGGTCATTTTACGCCGAATTAAGTCATTTAGATAAAAGTTCAAACATTTCAGTTTAGTAAGTACATATTCTTGTTTACACACAGTTAAATGTCAAAAACGGTTCTATTTCAAACAATTCAGTTTAGCATGAGTACAGTTTAGTTCTATTTGACCCATAGATAGAATCCTTTCAGGTGCTACTACTCCGGGTCAAAGTGGATCTGGGAGCGATGGCAATGAAGGGGTACTCCGCATTCCCCAAATCTCCAGCATTACTGGAACTTCACCGTCAGATTTTTTTAGTGTCATATCCAGGACACTCGTTGGGGGAGTCTTATCCCTCTGCAGAGAAGCAGTCGGTATATTTTACCGCCCCAGCTGTCAGGGCGAGATTCTGGGTTTTGCATATACCATTTGTTCGTATATTCAAATTTCAATTTCTTTCACAATTCTCAGTGGATCACTTTGCCCACCCAGTCGTGTCTAGTCTTATACTCTCTGTGCTAATTTGCTGCATTCGCTTAATCATTTCGTTTCCATCTCCACATAACTTACATCTGCGTGTTATTATTATCATAAGAGTTTTTCACATCAGCATTAGCTGATGGTTTTTCACTGGAGTCTAAGTGACAGCAAGTCTCCTCAAGTCTCCAGGACTCTTCTCAATATTCTGGCCGTTCTCAAAATTGTAGTAGTTTGGATGGTCTCTACTCGTCCGCCAACTTCCAAGTCCTCCAGTCCCTTTAGTAAACCTTTAGTTACTGTTTCAAACACACCAATTACAAGTGGTATAATTGTTACCTTCATGTGCCATAGTTTTTTCAATTCCCAAGCAAGGTAGAGGTACTCATCCTTTATTCTTTGGTCAGCTGGGACAGCAAAGTCGACAAGTTTGCAACTTCTCTTTTTGTTGATTATTATTAGGTCTGGTCTTCTGGCCGAGATTAGGTGATCCGTGTGTATGTCAAAGTCCCAGAGGAGTTTATGTGTGTTATTTTCTAGGAGAGGTGCTGGGCTGTGCATATACCATTTGTTGGTATGGTCAAATTTAAATTTCTTGCATATCTCCCAGTGGATCACCTTGCCGACCCAGTCGTGTCTAGTCTTATATTCCTTCTGCTCTAATTTGCTGCATTCGCTTATGTGATAGATGGTTTCATCTCTGTCATCGCATAGCCTACATCTGCTATTTTGCCGCGTCTTATCTATTCTCGCTTTGATTTGATTGGTTCTTATGGCGTCGTTTTGTGCTGCTATTAGGAGAGGTTCTGTTTCTCTCTTAAAGTTTCTTATTCTTAGCCATATCCATATTTTGTCGTGTGAGATGTTGTTTATTAGTCGTTTAAAACGCCCATAGAGTTGCTTTCCTTCCCATTTTTGTTTCCTAGTTATTGTCATTCTGTTGTCCATCGTGTTATTATTATCGTTTCTGATGGCTGTAATCATTCCTCCACCATGTTTTTGTATATAGTCTTCGAGTTATTGTATCGATGCGTCAACGCAGTCTTCAATGCTGGCAAGTCCTCTTCCTCCCTCTTTTCTTGAAACATATAGTCTGTCAACGTCGTCTCTGGGATGTAATGCCTTATGCATTGCCATTAGTTCTCTTGTTCTTTGGTCCATTTGTTTAAGTTCGTCTCAGGTCCACTTGAGAAAGGGTCCGGAATATCTAACGAGTAGTACAGCCTAAGTATTCATTCCTTTGATAAGGTTTCGGCTAGAGAGTTTTGTCAAGAGTAGTTTTCTAGTTCTCCTGGGATATTCTTTTTGAATTTTATCTTTCATTATTATTATTATAGCTGTTATTGTTGCTGTTGTTATACTCCGAGTGATTTTTACACCAGTTTTTATTTGAATTATGCATAAATTTGTACGAATATCGAGAGAGGATTAGGAAAGACAGAAAGAGGAAACTCAAGACTGCCAAATAGGCATCTCTTCCATTCTGGACCCGAGTCACTCCGAAGAACTTGCAGACTTTATAAATTTTCAAAGTCCCAGACTTCAGAGTCATTAGTATCTTACTAACTGCACCTCATCGTCACTCTTCTTCATTCTATATTCTTTCTTCTTCCTTTTTCCTGGAAACCAAACATTGTTTGGTTGTTATTTATTGTCTCACAAACGCGTTTCAATAAAAAACCATCTGTTTTATTTGTTAACAACGGGTTTTCTCCATTCTTTGAGTTGCTTGAGAATCTAGCCATTCGTATCACCTGACCGTCTGAGGAAGATCCGGCTGAATTGTGTCACCCTCCTCCCTTTGTGGATCTTTCAAACATAGCGTGGGCACGGAGGAATGTGACAAAGCAAACCGTCGGAAGCAAATGTGGTAGTCACGAACACAACAGCCACAACAAATACTGTGACTGATAGTCACACCACATTGGGCACCGTTACTAGCATAAGACCACAAATTATTAATCTTAGATTGGAATACTTGAAACCACATAACCGTGTGTAAATCATTTGTATTAAGAATAGTAACTTGAGACTTTAATTGTTTACATAGGATGATTATTAGAAGTTACTTAAAACCATATAATTGTTTGAAAAAATTCATATGACATAACTGTATACAAATTATTTGAATTAGACAGGAATACTTGAAACCACGTTGGGAGGCAAAATAGAATTGTCTCCTTTGTCACAGTATTTGATGAGCTCTCCCATGTTACAAGCCTTTTTTGGTCACATGACATGGTGAATCAGGGAATCCACCTCTTTCCCGAATAGGACTTTGAGTTGACCAGACATAGTATTTTCATTCCTCTCAGTGAGCACATAGAGATTCCCTTCTTTATATTCCAGACAAGAGAAGAGAACAAATTTTCCACCTTTTTGTAGTATGGACTTTTCTGTCTGTTCCTTGAACGCTTGTGACTCTTGTATAGCTTGGGACGAGAACTGAGTTCCCAATTCATATTGTATACAATTAAATGTCTTATATTAATTGATTTGTCCTGACTCGTACCCAATATTCTTTGTTAGGTTACTTTCTTTGGGATAATCTAATAAGTTATAAGAAACGAGGTGTTATCTATGAATTAACACCTCGTTAAACCTTAAACATATAACAGTGTGTAATTCATTTGTATTAAGAATGGTTTCTTGAGACTATAATTGTTTCTAAATGAATTTTATAAAAAATATAAAACTCTAAATTCAACAATCATTCTTGTATCTTGAAAAATATCTATGCTTACTAACATAACAATATATATTCTAACTGTTAAACTTAAATTAAAGTTTTGATATTAAACAACCCATGAAGGGTTGCTTTGTTTTCTTTGTCTTAATGGCATATCAATCTTTGTAGGTTATTTAATGCCAAAGCAATCTTTGTTAAAGAACATAAGTGGTTGTTTAGTTGTTTGGGTTTTATGGCATACCAACCATTGTAGGTTATTTAGCGCCAAATCAATTTTTATGCAAATAGTTCCATTTCAAACAATTTAGTTTAGCATGAGTACACAGTTTAATTATCAAAAACATTTCCATTTCAAGCTATTCAATTAATTCAAACAGTTCTAATTCAGCCAATTCAGTTTAGTATAAGTATAGATTTTGTTTACACACAGTTATATGTCAAAACAGTTCAATATTAAACAATTCAGTTTAATGTAAGTACAGTCTCAATGTCAAAAACATTTCAAACAATTCAGTTTAGTATAAGCATACAGTTTAAATGTAAGTACACAGTTTAATACAGAGCTGCTGTATGAAGGTTCGTGCTGGTCTTACTGCCTTTGTTAGTTTAAGTGAAGGGGTCCACAGGAGTACATCACTTATGATTTAGTCAATACGTCTCTAGCAGTGTCCCGCATGTCTGGCTAGTCTAATTTTCATAGTTTTCGTGATGGGTGGTAGGTGACCATACAGCTGCTGCTTTGTGGGGTGCTGTGTCCAGGACTTGTTCAATATTGCTCGCAAAGTTCTTGTGTAGTTGCCGTCTAGCTTTTTCTCCATACGTTTAGTTAGCGTCCATGTAATCGATCCATACAGCAGTATCGATACGACCGCTGCTTAGAAGAAACTGCGCTTCATTTTATCGGTAAAACTGAAATTAATCTCTCAGCTTTAATTTTGTAAGATAATTTAGTACACATCCTTTTTGAACTCAATGGAAGAATTTTACAAAAAAAATAATTTTTGACATTTGTTGGTCAAAATAGATATTTGTTTACACATACATGAAATTGTTGACATTGATGTGAACGGACAGACTGAGATTGATTGATATGAACTTGCAGATCGAGATGAATAGATATAAACAGACAGACTGAAAAAAGTGGATATGAACGGACAGACTGAGATAGATTGATATGAACTGGCAGATCGAGATGAATAGATATAAACAGGCAGACTGAAAAAGGTGGATATGAACGGACAAACTGAAAAAGGTGGATATGAACGGACAGACTAAAAAAATATTGATATGAACAGATTAAGATAGATATGAACGGACAGACTGAGATAGATTGATATGAACGGACGGACTGAAATAGATTGATATGAACTGGCAGATCGAGATGAATAGATATAAACAGACAGACTGAAAAAGGTGGATATGAACGGACAGACTGAGATAGATTTATAAGAACTGGCAGATCGAGATGAATAGATATAAACAGGCAGACTGAAAAAGGTGGATATGAACGGACAGACTGAGATAGATTGATAAGAACGGGCAGATCGAGATGAATAGATATAAACAGGCAGACTGAAAAAGGTGGATATGAACGGACAGACTGAGATTGATTGATATGAACTGGCAGATCGAGATGAATAGATATGAACCGACAGACTGAAAAAGGTGGATATGAACGGACAGACTGAGATAGATTGATATGAACTGGCAGATCGAGATGAATAGATATAAACAGACAGACTGAAAAAGGTGGATATGAACGGAGAGACTGAAAAAAGATTGATATGAACGGACAGACTGAGAGAGATTGATATGAATTGGCAGATCGAGATGAATAGATATAAACGGACAGACTGAAAAAAGTGGATATGAACGGACAGACTGAAAAAGGTGGATATGAACTGGCAGATCAAGAAGAATAGATATAAACAGGCAGACTGAAAAAGGTGGATATGAACGGACAGACTGAGATAGATTGATATGAACTGGCAGATCGAGATAAATAGATATGAACAGACAGACTAAAAAAGGTGGATATGAACGGACAGACTGAGATAGATTGATATGAACAGACTAAGATAGATATGAACAGACAGACTGAGATAGATTGATATGAACCGGCAGATCGAGATGAATAGATATAAAAAGACAGACTGAAAAAGGTGGATATGAACGGACAGACTGAGATAGATTGATATGAACTGGCAGATAGAGATGAATAGATATAAACAGACAGACTGAAAAAGGTGGATATGAACAGACAGACTGGGATAGATTGATATGAACTGGCAGATAGAGATGAATAGATATAAACAGGCAGACTGAAAAAGGTGGATATGAACGGACAAACTGAAAAAGGTGGATATGAACGGACAAACTGAGATTGATTGATATGAACTGGCAGATTGAGATGAATAGATATAAACAGACAGACTGAAAAAGGTGGATATGAACGGACAGACTGAGATAGATTGATATGAACTGGCAGATCGAAAATAATAGATATAAACAGACAGACTGAAAAATGTGGATATGAACGGACAGACTGAAATAGATTGATATGAACTGGCAGATCGAGATGAATAGATATAAACAGTCAGACTGAAAAAGGTGGATATGAACAGACAAACTGAAAAAGGTGGATATGAACGGACAAACTGAGATTGATTGATATGAACTGGCAGATTGAGATGAATAGATATAAACAGACAGACTGAAAAAGGTGGATATGAACGGACAGACTGAGATAGATTGATATGAACTGGCAGATCGAAAATAATAGATATAAACAGACAGACTGAAAAAGGTGGATATGAACGGACAGACTGAAATAGATTGATATGAACTGGCAGATCGAGATGAATAGATATAAACAGGCAGATTGAAAAAGGTGGATATGAACAGACAAACTGAAAAAGGTGGATATGAACGGACAGACCAAAAAAAAGCTTGATATGAACAGACTAAGATAGATATGAACGGACAGACTGAAAAAGATTGATATGAACGGACGGACTGAGATAGATTGATATGAACTGGCAGATCGAGATGAATAGATATAAACAGACTGAATAAGGTTATATGAACGGACAGACTGAGATAGATTGATAAGAACTGGCAGATCGAGATGAATAGATATAAACAGACAGACTGAAAAAGGTTATATGAACGGACAGACTAAAAAAAGATTGATATGAACGGACAGACTGAAAAGGATTGATATGAACGGACAGGCTGAAAAAGATAAATATGAATGGACAGACTGAGATAGATTGATATTAACAGACAGACTGAAATAGTTTGATATGAACGGATAGACTGAAATAGATTCATACTTACAGACAGACTGAAATAGTTCATATGAACTGACAGACTAATATAGATTGATATTAACAGACAGACTGAGATGAATAGATATGAACAGACAGACTGAGATAGATATGAATGGACAGACTGAAATAGATATGAATGGGCAGACTGAAATGGATGGATACGAACGGACAGACTGAAATTGATAGACATATACGGGAAGACTGAAATGAATTGATATGAACGGACAGACTAAGATAGATATGAGCGGACAGGCTGAAAAAGAGTTATATGAACGGACAGACTGAGACTGATTCATATGAACGGACAGACTGAAATAGATAGATATGAACGGACAGACTGAAATTGGTTGATATTAACAGACTGAGATGAATAGATATGAACAGACAGACTAAGATAGATATGAACGGACGGACTGAAACAGATAAATATGAACAGACAGACTAAGATTGATATGAACTGACACGAATAGATGGATGGGATTTGAACAGTTTAAGATAGATAGATAGGTCACTCGATAGATAAGTATGAACAAACTGAGATAGATAAATATGAAAGAAAGGATAGATAGATAGATAGATAGATAGATAGATAGATAGATAGAACTGACTGAGTTTTGGAATAACATGAATGAAAAACTAATCAAAATATATCCATCGTTAATATAGTACTGATGTATGAACAAAATAATATCAAAATTTCTTAGAGGAAATATTAACAGCTTAAGATTATAAAGATAGCCGTTAATGACATATATAAAATATATTCAGATAAATTTGATCAATATAGGTATTTATATAAAAGAAGATAATGAAGCAATATCTGTCGGTATTATCTATAAGAAGACAATGTTATCATTTGTACTCTTGACCATCTTAGATTTTACAAGTAAATGAATAGATTGAGAGCAAATATTCAAAAGGTCTGAAAATGATCTACATTCCCCCTCAGTGGTTTCAGTTCTAACCACTGAAATACTAACAATGATAGATTTTACAAGTACATCAAAAGTTTATAATTTGGGCGAGTCAAAAGTTTTGCAATATTTTGGTAACGTAAAGTACAGTTTGGCAACTCCAGATGATTTAGCAGCAATCATGAAGGTGATGAACCACATTGGACTGTGTAATGCTGAGCTTGCCTGATACTCTCCAATTGCTACTCACCAGATTTTCTGCTATGGCTTGGAGCACGGGTTTGGAATCCTCGGTTTTCGGTCAACCTGACCTTGTCTGGTTGTTGAGGTTCTTGTAATCCGGGTGAAATTTCTTGAACCATCTGGTTACTGCACTGTAATCAACTGCACCTTTACTTTTGGCCCAACAAATATTTTTGATTACATCTCGGGCATTATGACCCAGTTCAAACTCATGAAACATAAGTTCCCAAAGTAAACTAATGCTGCATGTTCATTTGCGTGGCTTTCAAAACACACATGGAGTAAAGCAATGCACAACGTGTCAGCACACCACTTACCAACATACTACCAACCACAGCGGGTACTTTCCACTGTTTGAACAGCTTCAGTGACGTGATATACTACCACAAACTAATACATGCCGCAATATTGCAAAACTTTTGACTCACCTTAGTATTTTGATGAGACTTGCCCAGGTGTTTCCTTGTTGACTTAGATTCAGGCTATATTTGGTCGAATTTTTCGAGTCTAAGAACTAATTTCTTTACAAGATAATACTTTATGTTAATAGGCATTTCCTGTTGGTAGGATTGCAAATCTACGTCATCAGGACAAGTGGATTCTCACCCAGAGGAAATATATCATCTTTTGGACTATTTCTTCTTTCTGAGACGGCATCTTAATATGGGTCAGCAAGAAGAAGAAGAAGACGAAGAGAACTAGAATGATAATAATAATAATAAGAAGAAGATGAAGAAGAAGAAAAAGAAGGGAACTAGAATAATAATAATAATAATAATAATAATGATAATAATAATTAGAAGAAGAAGAGGAAGAAGAGGAAGAAGAAGAAAACTAGAATTATAATAATAATAAGAAAAAGATGAAGAAAAAGATGAAGAAAAAGAAGGGAGCTAGAATAATAATAATAATAATAATAATAATAATAAGAAGAAGAAGAAGAAGAAGAAGAAGTCATCTTCATCAACTGGTAGTAGCATGCAGTTCCCAGACTCTCTATCCTTACAGTTTATTGCTCCAAGCAGGTCTTCAAGATAGTATCCAGAGTCCATGCACAGCTGAAGTATAAAAATCCTCAGTGGCGCATCCTTGTGTAGAAGTCCAAAAGAGAATGTTGCTTCTTACTTCTTTACTTAGTTTGTGAGATGAGAAGTAAGTGGCCATACAGCTGCTGTTTTGAGAGGTGTTGTTTCGAGGAGTTTTTCATAACAACACATTAGAAGAAGAAGAAGAAGAAGAAGAAGAAGAAGAAGGAGGAGGCGAAGGAGGGGAAGGGGCGAAGAAGGGGGAGGGAGGCAAAGGAGAAGGTAGAGGCGGATTATTACAATAATGACAAGAACTAGAATAATGACAAGAATAATAAAAAGAAGCAGCAGCAGCAGCAGCAGCAGAAGAAGAAGAAGAAGAAGAAGAAGAAGAAGAAGAAAAAGAAGAAGAAGAAGAAGAAGAAGAAGAAGAAGAAGAAGAAGAAGAAGAAGAAGACAGGTGAAAAGGAGGAGGGATGCAGAGGAGAAGGAAGTGGTGGATAATTATAATAGTAAAGAAAACTAGAATAATAATAAGAAGAATAAGGAGAAGAAGAAGAAGATAAGGAGGGGGAAGAGGGGGAAGAGGAGGAGGGATGAGGAGGAGGAGAAGGAAGAGGCAGATAACCACAAGGATAAACAATACAAGAATTAGAGTGCCTCGGATAATGTAATGGTTTGCAAATTAGACTAGCAAACCTTCGTGAGTGAGTTTGAGTTTCACTGAGTGCTCTATTCATGCATCCTAGTGCTATGTTTAATCAAAAAGCTTATTAATTTACAACCAATATGAGAATAATGATAATAATAATAATAAGCAGCAGCAGCAGCAGCAGCAAAAGAAGAAGAAGAAGAAGAAGAAGAAGAAGAAGAAGAAGAAGAAGAAGAAGAAGAAGAAGAAGAAAACAGCAACAAAATGAAGAAGACGAAGACAAAACAAAGTGAAGAAGAAGAAGAAGAAGAAGAAGAAGAAGAAGAAGAAATGGATATTCTGCATATGACACTAAACTGTATCTCATGGTGAGGTGCTGCTACTTCTGGAGATCTGAGTAAAGAGATGTCGAACAACCTCTCCATTGACAAAGATGAAGAAGAGAAAATGAAAAGATTACCTCTTATTGGTAGATGTAGGAATTCATATTAGATAAGATCTCTTTCTTCTGTTAGAATCTCTAAATATTATAAGGTTAGAAGTGTTCTTTCAACCTAGTTGATAGAGATTAAAATACTCTGATTGTATCCTCTACATAGGGGTGATACTCACACAAAAAGGATTGTCCCATTTATGACACTAAACTGTATCCAAACCTCTGAAGAGTATCCTTTCATTGCCATTACTCCCAGGTCCACTCTGAACCCTTGTGGTCGTACCTGTTTCATTTGGTTTGGTTGGGTTTTATTTCATATCAACCATTACAGATTATTTAAAGCCAAATCCTATTTATCATATATATTAGATATATATGATTTGTAAACACATTTTGTAGATAACATTTTTAAACGACCCTGAGCTGGGGTTTTTTTTTGTATGCAGTTAAATAGTTTCAAATATTTTAATCTAACCCAAATAATTCTATTTACAATCAATAACTTGTTTGTGCACAGTTAAATTGTATTGCTATGTAACAGTAACAATTTAACATCAATCATTTGTTTGCACACATTTAAATGGATATACATATATGATTTGTACATGAATAGTTTGTATGTAATTTGATTTTTAAATCAGAATTAATTTTATACACACTAGTATTGCTATTGTTTTCATACAGTTAAATTGTTTTAATTAATACAATCTCACACTAATAATTCTATTCAATATTAATCCTTTGTTTGCAGACAGTGAAGTGGTTACAAGTATTGCTATTCAACACTATTCGTTGACATTATTTGCCGGGGATGTCCTCGTGGTGTAATGGTTAAAGTGATCGACTGCAGAATCGTAGTAAGCGAGTTCGTATTCCAGTTGCGCTATTACGTTCACTTTCGGGCAAATACCCTAGGGAAAAGTATAAACCCACTTATCCTCCGAGCTATGGGTTAAATAGTACCACTACTGTTCTTCTAGGAGAATGGCTTTGGTATTAAATAACCTATAAAAGTTGATATACCATTAAACAAAGAAACCAAACCAAACCATTATTTACCTTTCTCGGACTATTGTCCTCATCTTTGTTGCTATGTTTATCACTACGTTTCGGCCGTTGTACGCTCTGGCCTTCTTCAGGTAGTTGGAATGTCGAACTTAGCCCTTTATTTCGCTCACTGGGGTAAGTTTAACACTGAAATCAAGCCAAAAAACATTTCCAAAATAATTGGAGTTTCTTTATGGCCTCCATCGAGCCCAGACCATAACCCCCTTTATTAATCTATATGGGTGTTTTAGAAAAAAATGCTACTCCCCATCCAAATAGTGGTTTGCTTAAGACTGCTATTGAGGAGGAATGGAATAAAAGGTCAGAAGAATTTATTTTCAAGGCATGCAAATAGTTTCAAAGGCGTGTTGATACAATAATTGAAAAAAAATGGTGACTATACTGGGTAAATTTACAGTTTTGTGTTTATCTTCTTATTTTGTTGTTTATTTTTCCTAGTTAAAATTAATTTTGTTTTATAAGAGTTGTTTATTATCATACTGGAATATTTCTAATTTTGTTTCCGCACCCTGTACTGTTGATGTTGCATCGTCTATTACCTAGTTGTATACCGATCTACTGTTTGGTTTGGGTTGGTTTGGTTTGGTTTCAGCATTGAATAACCGATAAGGTGTTGATATATTGTTAAATAAAGCAAACCAAATCAAACCATCATGTAGCACTCATCTTCTCTCCAATAGCTATGGTTCGGTCTAGTTTGGTCTGGTTTGGTTTGGCTGAGATTAGGCTTGGTTTAATTTGGGGTTGGCTTAAGTTGGTTAGGCTTAGGTTGGCTTGAGTTGGGTTGGTTTGGCTTGATTTGGTTTGAGTAAGTTTGCTTTAAATTGGGTAAGGTTGGCATGGCTTCATTTGATTTAGTTTGGCTTAGTGGAGTTTGTTTTGTTTAAGCTTGTTTTGATTTGGGATGGTATAGCTTGGTTTGGCTTGGATTATCTTGGCCTGATTTGATTTAGGTTCAGTTGCGTTGGCTTGGTTTCGTTTGATTTAGTTTGGCTTAATGTCAATAGTCATCAACTGAAACTTTAATTGAATAAACATCCCAAAAAGAGGCTGTTGGTTGATTCAATTGCAAAGTCATCGTTAATTGCGACCGAGCAAATAGAAGAATTCTAAAGAATTGGCCTCTTTATAAAATTACATTCATTTTCTTCATTTCCTTTCCTTCTTTCTAAAGACTTTTGTTATTCATATCAATTTATCCCTCTTTTAATCTGTCTCAGCCAGTCTACATCTGTCTATCAATCTATCTCAGTCTGTTCATATCTATCTATCTATCTATCTATATTTACCCAACCCCTCTGCTCAGGCAGGATATGACACAAGGTCAATTTTTAAGCGGAGTTTAACAGGTTTGAATTCTGAGTTTTCCTTCTTCTAGACTAGTTGCCTCACCAAGGCTGAAGAACCTAGTCTGTCTTACTATTTACTCATAGCTGGAGGGAGAATAATTGGATTCATACCTTTCCCAAGGGTATTAGTGCTATGGGAAATGCAATCAGTCTCGTCCAGGATTTGAACTCGTATCACCATGTCCATTTCTTATGACGATAACCGTTACACCACAGGTACCTCCCCAATCTATCGATCTAGCTTGCTTGCTAGCTATATACTTGATCTCTTTATGAAACTTTCACTTTCCTTATTTCCTTTCTCTCTTTTTCAATACAATTATTTATAATCTAATCAACTCAAGTTTTTTTTAATTACTAAATGTTTTATTAAAATTGCTTCTGATGACTCCATTTTTTTTAATGAATATAGACCACAACATTATCTTAAGCAAGTTCAAACTTCAGTCACACTATTACATCAACACTTGGACTAATGGCTCTGGGAAAGGCATGAACCCCCCCTTATTTCTCCTTCCATGTTAAATAATAGCATTGCTGTTCTTCTATAAGAATGGATTAAGTGAGTTCGAACTCTGATCGAGCTTGTACGTTCAATTTTAGACTTTGTGAAGGTATTAACTCTCTTATCCTCTAAGCTATAGGGTAAAAAGGACTACAAGTATGACAGTGGCGTTAAACAACCCTCAAAGGTTGATATGCCATTAAACCTTAGTCTAGAGTGTCTCGAAGGCATCTTTTTCAATGGCTACCGGGGGCGTCCTCGTGGTGTAATGGTTAAAGCAATGGACTGCAGAATTGTAGTAAGCGAGTTCGTACTTCAGTCGCGCTATTACGTTCACTTTCGGGCAAATACCCTTGGGAAAGGTATGAACCCACTTATCCTCCCAGCTATGGGTTAAATAGTACCACTACTGTTCTTCAAGGAGAATGGATTTGGCATTAAATAACCCACAAAAGTTGATATACCATTAAACAAAGAAACCAATCCAAACAACACTAATTTATACACCATTACATGGCTTTAAACAACTATTCGTCTTCATTAACAACAAACATTACAGTTAGATGGTTTCAAGTATTCCTATCTAATACAAATAATTTTTAAACAGACTCATTGATAGGATCCTAACAGGTCCTAACTCTCTCGGTTTGAGTGGACCAGTGCATAAGTATTCACCACACCTCAGAACTAGAGCCTCACCACTAGGTACATTTTTGTGCTTTACTCTGGTCATCTCTTCTGAGGGAGATGGTCTTACTCCTCTGCAGAGGAAGCAGGGTGGCAACTGTTTGGTCTCCATAAACATTCAACAAGTGTTGATGAATGTTTCTGCTGAGAGAAATTCAATGACATACCATTAATGGCATTTTACAAGGTCGACACTCAGCTGCTATCTGTAACAAGATAATCAAAAATTTAATCAAAAAAATTATGGCTTATTATCAAGAAGGTTCAACCTCTACTACCATACCATCAACCTAATAAAACAGAAGACATTATTTTTGAAGTCTTCCTTATATAGTTAGTATAGCCTAAAAAATTACGGATTATTATCAAGAAGGTTTACCCTCTACTGCTATACCACCAACATTGTGGAGCAACCTAATAAAACAAAAGATATTACTTCTGAAGTCTTCCTTATATAGTTAGTATAACTTAAAAAATCATGGATCATCATCAAGAAGGTTCAACCTCTACTGCTATACCACCTTATATATTTAGGATAAAATGATTAATTCCAAAGAATGCTAAAAAAAGTAATTTCATGATTTGTCATTGAAGGAAACTATATTGTTCAGGAATAATGTCTGTTATAATACTCTTCACTTTTGCTGTGGAATCTCCAAGAGAAATGGTTGAATAGCAGAGGAAATTCTTTATTCTTGATTATAGGTCAAAACCCCTGCAGCTAAGAACAAGTTATATATCACACCCACCATGATTCTGAATAACAAATTATACAAAAAGCAACGAAAATTAGAGTATGTCTATCGTTCTGTGTTCCGTCTAGTCATATTTAATCTTAATCTGCTACTTTTTATCGATCTTTCTTTGGTCATATGAATGTATGTATGTATCTATCTATCTTCTTTTAGCTTCTTCATATCTATCTATCTATCTATCTATCTATCTATCTATCTATCTATCTATCTATCTATCTATCTATCTTTTTTTTAGTTTCTTCATATCTATCTATCTATCTATCTATCTATCTATCTATCTATCTTCTTTTAGTTTCTTCATATCTATCTATCTATCTATCTATCTATCTATCTTTTTTTAGTTTCTTCATATCTATCTATCTATCTATCTTTTTTTAGTTTCTTCATATCTATCTATCTGTCTATCTATCTATCTTCTTTTAGTTTCTTCATATCTATCTATCTGTCTATCTATCTATCTTTTTTTAGTTTCTTCATATCTATCTATCTGTCTATCTATCTATATTCTTTTAGTTTCTTCATATCTATCTATCTATCTATCTACGTGTATGTATGCATATATTTATCTATCTTTGTCTCTTTATATGTACGTATTTTTGTCTCTTGGTATGTATCATTCTATCCATATCTATCAATCTATCTATTTTAGTTCCTTTTACGTATATATATATATATATATATATATATATATGGACGTATGTATTTACCTACCTATTAATCTATCTATTCAATCTCTTCTTATGTATGTATGTATGTATCTATGTATTTTACTCTCTTCATATCTATCTATCTATCTATCTATCTACTTTAGTTTCTATATGCCTGTACGTATCTATCTATCTATCTATGTTCATATCTATTGATCTATCTACGAGGTGTTTTCAATAAGTTTGTACAGGCATTTAAAATTGTCTTCGACTCTTAAAAATTCAGTATGTTATTGCTATACATCGTATGAGATGACTGACCAATTTTTATGATTTCAGCTTCAAATGAACAGCTACAGCAGGAATTCGAATACACCCTACTAAAGTCTGATTGTCACAGCTGGTGAATTTCAAAAATGCAATCTGGAAGAACGATATGCAATAAAATTCTGTTTTAAACTTGGAAAAATAACATAGAAACGTATGGAATGCTTCAGACTGCATTTGGGCCATCTTGCAGGAATCAAGCATCAGTTTTTGAGTGGCATAAGAGATTCAAGGAAGCCAGGGAGTCTGTGAGGAATGATGAGAGGTGTGGGAGGAGTAAGGAAGTCATTAGACCAGAGTTGATTGGCCAAAGGGCTAGGGTTAGGGTTACTATGTTGAGGTTTTAAGGGAGTTCAGGAAGAGATTCGGTCTGAAGAGGCCAGCACTCTTCAAATCGAGTGAGTGGCATTTTGACCAGGACAATACACCAGTCCACAACTCCATCCTTGTCACAGACTATTTGACCAAGATGGGCATCAAGACTGTTCCTCAGCCTCTCTATTGTCGAGACGTTGCTCCCTGTGACTTTTGGTTATTCCCTAAGCTCACAGGCTGTCGTTATGAGACAATTGAGGAGATGAAAGAGGCTGTGACGAAGGTCATTAACATGCTCACACAAGAGGACTTCCATTGGACCTTCCAGAAGTCGTTGGAATGGTGCAACAAGTGCATTGCAGGCAGAGGAGTTTACTTCGAAGGGGACTAGAGTTTCATGCATGTACTCTCAATAAACGTGCCCATACGAAAAAAATCTGGAAACTTATTTAATGATCCTCGTATGTATGTATCTATCTACCTACCTATCAACCTATTTTTGTCTTTTCATAAGTATATATTTATGTATATGTATGTATAAATGTATAACCGGCTCATTGACCTAGTGGGTAGAGTGTTTACCAATGGTCCAGGAGACCTGGGTTCAATTCCAGGTCGTGTCATACCAAAGACTTTTAAAATGGTACTTGATGCTTCCTTGCTTAATACTCAGCAATATAAGGTACGTATCAAGAATAAAGTGGAGCAATCCAGGGAAAGGAGTAGTGCCCTTCCGTACACCTCAGTGTAGTAGCTATGGAAAATGGAGCCTTCAGGTCACCCTCGACTACGGTCGCCAACTTTACATATTATATGTATATATGTATGTATCGATCTATGTATTTCCGCTGTATCATATTTATTTATCTCCTTATTTCGGTATGCTCATATCTATCTATTTTATTTTCTTTGTATGTAGGTATATATATATATATATATATATATATATATATATATATATATATATATGTGTGTGTGTGTGTGTTTTAGTCTTCTCATATCGATCAATCCATCTATCTATTTTTCTATCTATCTATCTATCTGTTTTCGTCTCATTATATATATATATATATATATATTGTCTTGTGATATGTATATATACATATACATTTATCTCTGTGTTTTAGTCTCCTCATATCTATCTATTTATCTATCAATTTATCTCTCTATCTATCAGTTTTTGTCACGTTATATGTATATATATATATCATCATCATCATCATCATGTCGTGCTGGTAGCACGGTTATCCCTGACCCTCTCTTGCCACTTTTCCCTATCGTTCATTGCCTCAGGCAGGTCCTCAGGACAACATCCTGTATCCTCACATAGTTGCTGAATGTATGTTCGTGCTGGTCATCCTGCTTTTGCACGGCCATGTGTGGGTGTCCATAAGAGTACATCTCTTATGAGTTCGTCCCTGCTTCTCCAGCAGTGTCCTGCATGTCTGGTTCGTCTAACTTGAATAGTTTTCGTGATAGGAGGCCGGTGGCCGTACAGTTGGTGTCTTGTGGGGTGTTGCCGCCAGGACTTGTTCAAGATTGCTCGTAGCATTCTTGTGTAATTGCCGTCTAGCTTCTTCTCCAGCCGTTTTGTTAGAGTCCATGTAGTGCATCCATATAGCAGTATCGATGCGACTGCTGCCTGGAAGAAACTGCGTTTCATTTTATCGGTTAGGTCTGATTTCCATATAATCGATAGCCTATTGATAGCTGTCCATGCTTTCGTTAACCTCGTGTCGATGTCCTTTTCGGTTGATGCGACGCTGCTTCCTAGGTAAGTGAATTTGTCTACTAGTTTAAGAGGGGTTCCGTCTATGGTGGAGATGTCCCCCGTTTGATTATAGCACATATATTCCGTTTTGTGTGCATTGACATAGAGGCCTATGTCTGCGGCTGCTCGTTCTCATTATATATATATATATATATATATGTGTGTGTGTGTGTGTGTGTGGTTTAGGCTCCTCATATCTATCTATCTATCTATTTGTTTTTGTCTCGCTATATGTATGTATGTATGTATGTATCTATCTATCTATCTCGTTTGTATCATGTCATATCTATCTATCTATCTATCTATCTATCTATCTATCTTTTTTTGTCTCGCTATATGTATGTATGTATGTATGTATGTATGTATGTATCTATCTATCTATCTATCTATCTCGTTTGTATCATGTCATATCTATCTATCTATCTATCTATCTATCTATCTGTCTACTTTATTCTTTTGATTTGTATGCATTTATTTGTTTATATATCTTTCTATGTTAGTCGTATCATATATATCTATATATATATATATATATATATATATATATATATATATATATCTTGGTATGTTCCCAGCTATCTATCTACCTACCTTGTTAACCATCTGTCTATTTATATCTATCTCGTTAGCTTGATATCTTTCTCTCTATCAATCTTTCTATCTCATTCTATAAATATCTATCTAGATAGCTCTATATACTTCCATCAATTTCTCTTCCTGTCTTAGTCTATTTATATCTATCTAGTTAGCTGTGAGCTGTGCTTCACCATAGAGAAGTTGTAGACCTTTTACAGTGAAATTTCAAGATTTTCAACTAAAAACATGAACATCACCTGTTGTGTATATTTGTCTGACTGAAGTCACAATTCCATGAATCATTCACAGCCACTAAAATTCTCATTTAAAATCTTTGCCTTTATGGAAAATTAATTAACTTTTCCTGTTTTTGATTTTCATGAAAATCCACTTAAGTTCAGCATGTTTTCTTCTTTATTTTAACCAACCAACTTAGTCACTGGTACTCGCAAAAATACACACACACACACACACACACACACACAGACATAGAGGCACACACATACAAACACACACGCACTCACAGACACAGGCACATACACACACACACAGACACAAACAGACACACACAGAGACACAGACACAAACAGACACACACACAGTCACACAGACGCAGACATACACACAGCCACGCACACAGACACACTAGCACAGACACATACATAGACACAGACAAACACACATGGACACACATACACAAACACCCACAGACACACAGATACACACACAGACACACAGTCACACACACACACACACACACACACTCAAACACACAGACACACATACACACATACACAGGCACACCAAAATATCAAAAGACATTAAGCATAAAGAATAGCCAACAACTTCTCATGTCTATCCCTCTTTTCTTCCTCCAGCAATTAGTTTTGCATTGACCCAACCCCTCTACCATGGACAGGATGTGACACAAGGTCAATTTTTTAACCAGTTTCAAGTTCAGAATTTTCCTTCTCCAAGATTGGTTACAATGTCAAAATTAAAGAATCCTGTCAGTTCAACTAATTACAAACAGCTAGTGGAGCAAGGGAGCAGGAAGGATGGATTCATGCCTTTCTCAAGATGGAAGGGCTGGAGACATACATTCATCATTCCAAGGTACTCGTCGTGTAAGTACTAACTAGAAATGGACATGGCCACCCAAATTCAATTCTCAGATAAGACTGTCTGCTTTTCACGTTGCACTAATTTCTTTGGGGAAGGCATGAATCCATGTGTAAGTAGTAAGGCAGACTGTAGTATACTATAACTGGATCTTGACAAACATCGAGGAACAGGCATAAAAATATAATCTTTTATTTTTATTCTTCGACAAGGAAACTTGTGTTGAGCAGAAGAGCAATTGGAGAGAGTTCGCGCACACAAAGGAGTTGTCATGGGTTGGAACTGCCAGTAGGAACTGCCTTCAGCCAAAATTCTAAACCTTATATAGTCTCCTATGTGACCCGCATGGGCATGCCTCTTCCCCCACGCAATGCTTATTCTCCATTGGTCACGGCTCACACCCACGCATTGCTTGTTTTACGTTAATCACTTTTTTAGTTTTATCTATGGCCAGATGTATTTGTCAACAACATCTGCCAAGTTCATCGCTGGTCAAGGCAATATGTTACAAGACTCCGTTCTTTAAATTTGGAATGGCAACCACTCTAGGAGAAGGAAAATTATGGATTCAAACCTGTTAAACTCTGTTTAAAAATTGACCTTGTGTCACATCCTGCTTTTGAGGAGGGGTTGGTTAAATACATACATTGTTTCAATGGATTTAAGGAAAGACATTTCAGTGGGTTTGTAGCATTTTTTGTTTGTTTGTTTTTTCTTCATCTTTTGTTTTAAACATATAGAATTTAATAATTTTCACTTATATTGTTATTTACCAGTTTTCAAATCTTTTTGTTTTTGTAATGCCAATGTAAACTAAATACAATACCATGATAGGGATGGAGGGAGAGAGTGAGTCAGGGAAATCCATGCTAGTAGCATGATATAATAATGATGAGTCTCTTTAAAAATGATTTCTACTTTATTTTCTTAAGAATCTTATAATTTTCTTATTAATAGCCTAAGTATTTCTTTTTCCCTAATAACTGCTTCAATTGTGGATTGAATTAATTCAATTCGCAATATAATTCCTTTAAAAAATATACATCTATATCCTTGCCCTTGAGGTCATGATAATTACGCGGATGCATATTTCTAATCCTCTTGGGAAGATGTGGCCTTGGAGGTGACCGTGTCCTCTGTAAAGAGTACGGATGTAACTTGCGAGACACGGTCAGGTTAATTGGCCGCGCATTTACGATGACTAGTTAATTTGGCGTCATTTGTGCATGATATGGACTGTGGCTCAGTTGTAGAGTTTTGGCTCTGCAATCTGTGGTCACTGGTTCGTTCTCCAGTGGTGGAGATCACGATATACACTGCTGATAAGACCTTATAAGGTAGAAACAGCTATCTAGTTTTTCCGTATGTCATGCGTAGGTGTTTGCTGGGTTTTTTGGTCATGGTAGTTCAATTCACAATATAATTCCTCAACTTAAGAAAGAAAAAGTAGAACTGCATCAATTGTTTTATTAATTTTGTTTTCAGACTGATTCAGTAATTATTATTATATTTGTTATTATGAGCTCTTCACACCAGCAGTAGCTGATGGTCTTTCACTGGACTCTGATTGACAGCAAGTCTTCTTAGATCTCCAGGACTTTTTTCAGTATTCTGGTTGATCTTAACAATGCTGTTGTCTTCATGGTCTTGATTCGTTCTCCAATTTTCAACTCTTTCAGTTCCCTTTCCAGGTCTTTGGAAATCGTTCCAAGTATACTAATTACAATTTGTATTACCATAACCTTCATGTGCTACATCATCATTGGCTCTCTAGCAAGATCCATGTACTCGCTTTTCACTTTTTTTGATTTTCACCCAGCTATCCACTGGAATGACAAAATCCACTGCAAGTCGTTTTTGTTTTGTTGATTGTCACTAGATCTGGTCTTCCGGCCGGGGTTAAGTGATCTGTTTATATCTCAAAATCCCTGTGAATTTTATACATCTCAAACATAATAATAATTATTATTAATATTATTATTATTCCTTGTGAGTTTTTCCACCAGTGTTAGTCTTTGACAGGAGACTGAGTGATAGCAAGTATCCTAAAGTTACCAGGACTTGTCTCAGTATTCTGGTCAATCTTAACAATGCTGTAGTTTGGATGGTCTAGGCTTCCTATTTCTGACTCTTCCAGACCCCTTAACTAGCCTTAGGGGATTATTCCAAGCATACCAATTAAAATTGGTATCGCTGTTACATTCAGATTCTATTGCATTTTTAGTTCTTTGACTAGGTCTGAGTACTTTTCTTTTAGAATTTTCTTTGGTTTTCACTCTGTGGTTTGCCAGGATGGCAAAGTCCACAATTTGGCAGGTTCTCTTTTTTTGGTAATTATTACTTGGTCTGGTCCTCTAATTTCCATCTCTTCCAGTCCCTTTATCAAGCTATTAGGGATCACTCCAAGTGCACCAATTATAAATGGTATCACTGTCGCTTTCATGTTCAATAACTTTCTTAGTTCCCAGGCAATGTCTAAGTACTGGTCTCTCTCTTCACCTTCTTTGATTTTTACCCTGTTATCTGCCAGGAAAACAAAGTCCACTATTGTTATATACCCTACCTATGAACATTAATGGGTATGTCCTGTTCCTTATAAATATGCTGGACACTATAGTGAGGGTGGGTGATTTTTACTGACTAAGTAGTCACCACTAGCAGTGGGTTATCTTCTTCATGACGCTGGCGAGTATAATATTTTGTTAATGTTATAAAGATTTCCATTTCATTTTCTAACCTCCGTTTTGGTTATTTCTCATTCGGTAACCTTTTTGCTAGGTTACAGCAACTATTCAGCTCGTTCTCTTTTGTTTTATTAATCATCACCAGGTCTTCTGGCTGGAATTAGGTGATCCATCTTATCTTAAAATCCCAGAGAATTTTGTGCGTCTCATTCTCCAGGATGGATTCTAGATCTTTGGGTTTTAAACGTACAGCATTTTGATAGTTCTTACCAATATTGATCTTCAATCTTTTTCAAATATTTTGTCTTCATGGTGCCAATGTCTCCAGGTCTTGATATGGTTGATTGAGGTTCATTTTGGGTCAGAGCTATCTCAGTTGAAAATGGAACAAGTGACCTGAGTTCAAACCCTGAAAGAGGCTGCTTGCATTTCACTTTGCACTGATGACCTTGGAAAAGACCTGAATCTATCTCTTCCATCCATTCTCGAGATATTGGTAAATAGTAGGGCAGACAAAGTCCTTTCGCCTTGGTTAGGTAACCAGTCAATGAGAATGAAAACTTTCAAACCAGCTTTATGCCACTTAAAAATTGACCTTGTGTCACATACGGCTTGACATAGAAGGGTTGGGTTTTAAAATCCTCATGGCAACTAGTAGATAGATTGATATAAACAGACTGCGATAGATAAATAGATAGATATGAACAGACTGCGATAGATAGATAGATATGAACAGACTGCGATAGATAGATAGATAGATAGATAGACTGAGATAGATAGATAGATAGATAGATATGAACAGACTGCGATAGATAGATAGATTGATATAAACAGACTGCGATAGATAAATAGATAGATATGAACAGACTGCGATAGATAGATAGATAGATAGATATGAACAGACTGCAATAGATAGATAGATATGAACAGACTGCGATAGATAGATAGATAGATAGATAGACTGAGATAGATAGATAGATAGATAGATATGAACAGACTGCGATAGATAGATAGATTGATATAAACAGACTGCGATAGATAAATAGATAGATATGAACGGACTGCGATAGATAGATAGATAGATATGAACAGACTGAGATAGAAAGATAGATAGATATGGACAGACTGCGATAGATAGATAGATAGATAGATAGATAGATAGATATGAACAGACAGCGATAGATAGATAGATAGATAGACTGAGATAGATAGATAGATAGATAGATAGATATGAACAGACTGCGATAGATAGATAGATAGATATGAACAGACTGCAATTGATAGATAGATAGATATGAACAGACTGCGATAGATAGATAGATATGAACAGACTGCGATAGATAGATAGATAGATAGATAGATAGATAGATATGAACAGACTGCGATAGATAGATAGATAGATAGATATGAACAGACTGCGATAGATAGATAGATAGATAGATATGAACAGACTGCGATAGATAGATAGATAGATAGATAGACTGAGATAGATAGATAGATAGATAGATAGATAGATATGAACAGACTGCGATAGATAGATAGATAGATAGACTGAGATAGATAGATAGATAGATATGAACAGACAGTGATAGATAGATAGATAGATAGACTGAGATAGATAGATAGATAGATAGATAGATAGATATGAACAGACAGCGATAGATAGATAGATAGATAGACTGAGATAGATAGATAGATAGATAGATAGATATGAACAGACTGCGATAGATAGATAGATAGATATGAACAGACTGCAATTGATAGATAGATAGATATGAACAGACTGCGATAGATAGATAGATATGAACAGACTGCGATAGATAGATAGATAGATAGATAGATAGATAGATATGAACAGACTGCGATAGATAGATAGATAGATAGATATGAACAGACTGCGATAGATAGATAGATAGATAGATATGAACAGACTGCGATAGATAGATAGATAGATAGATAGATAGACTGAGATAGATAGATAGATAGATAGATAGATAGATATGAACAGACTGCGATAGATAGATAGATAGATAGACTGAGATAGATAGATAGATAGATATGAACAGACAGTGATAGATAGATAGATAGATAGACTGAGATAGATAGATAGATAGATATGAACAGACTGCGATAGATAGATAGATAGATAGAATTAAATGGAGACAGATTGTGATATATATACATATGAAAAAATTAAGATAGATAGATAGATAGATATGAACAAACTGAGAGAGAGAGAGAGAGAGAGAGAGAGAGAGAGAGAGAGAGAGAGAGAGAAATAGATATTATACAACTAATATAGATAGATAAATAGATAGATTGATTAGAAGAGACTGAGATAGATAGATAGATAGATAGATAGATAGATAGATAGATAGATATAAATGGACTGAGACTGATAGATAAATAGATATGATATGACTAAGATAGATAGATAGATAGATAGATAAGAAGAGACTGAGATAGATAGATAGATAGATAGATAGATAGTGCAGACTTGGTCCTTTAGCCTTGGTCAAGAAATAATCTAGGTGAATAAAAACTCTGAAATCAAACCAGCTTTACTCCTCTTAGAAATTGACCTTCGGTCACAACCAGGTAAAGGGGTCAGATATAGTTTTACTTTAGTTGACTTTTAATGTCAAACTGTCTTTAAATGTGAACGTTACTTGTCTGTGGAGTTTTCACAGAAAAAAAAAGCTTTTAGAATTTCAAATAAATAAATATGTTTCCATTTTTCTTCCATGTAAGTAATAAAGATTTTTCTCTGCAAGATTTCCGTTTTAATCATCTTTAATCCTGGAACTGATTCCAGCTGTAGTCATCTTTGAAGAACTGTTCTTATTTGCTGACGTTGATGAAGGACCATTCTTTTTGGGACATATATGTGGCATCAGTTAGAACCACAGCTGCTGCTGCTCTTTAAGTGATTTACTGTTTCCTGTTAAACAAAATAAAAGCAAACACTATCGGTTGGGGTGTCATCATCATCATCATCATGTCATGCCACCAGCACAGATCTCCCTGACCCTCTCTCGCCACCCGTCTCTATCGTCCATCGCTCCTGCTAGGTCTTCAAGGCTACATCCTCTATTGGCACAGAGCAGTTGTATATAGGTTCTAGCTTGTCGTCTTGCCTTGCTCGTCCATGTGAAGGGTTCCACAGGAGTATGTCGCTTATGAGTTCATCCTTACTTCTCCAGCAGTGTCCCGTATGTCTGGTTTGTCAAACTTTGATAATTTTCATGATGGGTGGTTGGTGGCTGTACAGCTGCTGCTTTGTGGGATGCTGCCTTCAGGACTTGTTCAATATTGCTTGCAGGATTCTTGTGTAATTGCCATCAAGCTTTTTATCCATATGTTTAATTAGCATCCATTTAGTACGTCCATGTAGCAGTATCGACACGACCGCTGCTTGGGTGTAGATTACGCTATTTACATCTTCAGCAAATAGGGTGTTCTGGATATCGCATAAAGCTATATCCAGTTTTGGAGCTCTATGGAGTGGGCAGTATTTCACCATTGCCATTACTCCCAGGTCAACCTAGATTGGTAGTACCTGTTAGAGTTTAATCTACAGATCAAATAAATCTGTTATAAAATAATTAGCTTTAGATAGAAATTCATAAAACTATAATTACTGTGATTTGGTTTGGTTGGGTTTTATGGCATATCAACCATTGTAGGTTATTTAATGCCAAATCCTCTTTATACATATATATTAAATATATATGATTTGGTTTGGTTGGGTTTTATGGCATATCAACCATTGTAGGTTATTTAATGCCAAATCCTTTTTATACATATATATTAAATATATATGATTTGGTTGGGTTGGGTTTTATGGCATATCAACCATTGTAGGTTATTTAATGCCAAATCCTCTTTATACATATATATTAAATATATATGATTTGGTTTGGTTGGGATTTATGGCATATCAACCATTGTATGTTATTTAATGCCAAATCCTCTTTATACATATATATTAAATATATATGATTTGGTTTGGTTGGGTTTTATGGCATATCAACCATTGTAGGTTATTTAATGCCAAATCCTCTTCATACATTTATATTAAATATATGTGATTTGGTTTGGTTTGGTTTTATGGCATATCAACCATTGTATGTTATTTAATGCCAAATCCTCTTTATACATATATATTAAATATATATGATTTGGTTTGGTTGGGTTTTATGGCATATCAACCATTGTAGGTTATTTAATGCCAAATCCTCTTTATACATATGTATTAAATATATATTATTTCGTTTGGTTGGGTTTTATGGCATATTAACCATTGTAGGTTATTTAATGCCAAATCCTCTTTATACATATATATTAAATATATATGATTTGGTTTGGTTGGGTTTTATGGCATATCAACCATTGTAGGTTATTTAATGCCAAATCCTCTTTATACATTTATATTAAATATATGTGATTTGGTTTGGTTTGGTTTTATGGCATATCAACCATTGTAGGTTATTTAATGCCAAATCCTCTTTATACATATATATTAAATATATATTATTTGGTTTGGTTGGGTTTTATGGCATATCAACCCTTGTAGGTTAGTTAATGCCAAATCCTCTTTATACATAGATATTAAATATGTATGGTTTGGTTTGGTTGGGTTTTATGGCATATCAACCATTGTAGGTTATTCAATCCCAAATCCTCTTTATACTATATATTAAATATATATGATTTGGTTGGGTTGAGTTTTATGCTACAGCAGCAATTGGAATACACCCTACTAAAGTCTGATTGTCACAGCTGGTGAATTTCAAAAATTCAATCTGGACGTGAGGACATTTTAGAAGAACGATATGCAATAAAATTCTGTTTCAAACTTGGAAAAATGCCTCCGAAACATACGGAATGCTTCAGACTGCTTTTCAACCATCTTGCAGGAATCGAGCATCAGTTTTTGAGTGGCATAAGAGATTCAAGGAAGGCAGAGAGTCTGTGAGGGTTGATGAGAGGTGTGGGAGGAGTAAGGAAGTCAGAACACCAAAGTTGATTGGCCAAAGGGTTAGGGTTAGGGTTACTATGTTGAGGTTTTAAGGGAGTTCAGGAAGAGATTCCGTCGGAAGAGGCCAGCACTCTTCAAATCGGGTCAGTGGCATTTCCACCAGGATAATGCACCAGTCAACAACTGCATTCTTGTCACAGACTATTTGAGTAAGATGGGCATCAACACAGTTCCTCAGCCTCCCTATAGTCCAGACCTTGCTCCCTGTGACTTTTCGTTATTCCCTAAGCTCAGAGGCTGTTGTTATGAGACAATTGAGGATATGAAAGATGCTGTGACAAAGATCATTGACACGCTCACACAAGAGGACTTCCACGGGGCCTTGCAGAATTGTTGGAATGGTACAACAAGTGCATTGCAGCCGGAGGAGATTACTTTGCAGGGGACTAGTGTTTCATGTGCGTACTATCAATAAAAGTGCCCATACAAAAAAGTCTGGAAACTTATTTAATGATCCTCGTATATATATATATATATATATAGAGAGAGAGAGAGAGATAAATCGATAGAAACTTGTTTAGATAGAATCAAATGGTGTTAGATTAACACTAAATTATGCAAGTGCAATATACTCACCATCTTTTACTTGTTTTCTAAAATGTAAAGATGAAGAGTTCATTAAAAGAGATACGCATCTAAGCAAAATCACAAAAGGGGAGTACTTCAAATGTGTTTCAAAGGAAAACTTGTTGGAATAAGTGTATAGAAATCCTAGGTGACTCTATTCTGAAATTAATATTTCATTCATTATTCATTTCTGTCTTGGTAAATACAGATTCTTTCTCAATACTTTTCAACAGAGCTCATATTTTGGAAGAAAATTAGCGTGTAGCAGAAGGAATTTCGTATTTTTGTTTGGCGCATAATTTAATTCGGCCGTTAGGGTCGAAGCATAATTTCACCCAATCAGGATGACTTATCCTGTTCTACCCGAACCACCTTTCTGGGCAGCACAAGTTGGGGAAATCGTCAAACACCCTCTTTGGCTGAACAACTTCGTTCAGTGCAGACGTCTCACTGTCTGCTCTTCAATAGCAGCAGCAGCAGCATGGACCCAATGAGGGAAACAGTCTAATTTATGGACCCCTTGCGTCTATTTCTCTTAGACCAAGGGTTCCCAGTTGAATATAAATTAGATGAATTCAATACGCCACACACAGGAACAACTTTACGTCACCCCCCAAATTGGCTATGTCGACTACGATGCAGAATTCCGCTCCGACACCAAACGACTTCACCTCTGGGCAACATTTTCAGGAGATATTCACGCTTCTCCCTGAAACAACCAGAACCACAAACTCACGGTGATTTCAACGTTTCTCTCCTCAAACAGCTGTAACACTATATAGGTGGCCCGCCAAGCAAACGATTCCTTTGTCTGTTTTGGCGCGAAACCAGACAAAGGGTTTTTGGACTTGAAATCTCGGCGTAGCCGGAAGAGGTAACGGGACGCGAGAAGAGAGTTGGTTGGAGAAAGAAGTTGACAGGCAGTTGGCGTGGAACCACGGACAGGGGAAGTCGACTCCGGACACCGTAGCAGAGAAGAGAGGGTCCAGCCACGGTGAAGAAGACCGAGTCAAGATGTCGGCATTCCAGTAGCTTTATGGAAATTTCGCTAGTAATCCATGCTAGCGTTAGTCCATATATGCTATCGGAAATGTAGTGTTGCATACTCTCCTTCTGCTCTGAGTTAACCCCAAGCACTGTTCGTATTTGTTCGTTTGTCCTTCTATTTTCTCCGGCCCCCTCGATCGTATTCTTGTCGTGGCAAGAAATGTGCGTTACCCCCCCCTCGGAACCACTAGTTGATCACCGGCCAGCCAAGAAGTGAACGGTTAGAAGAGGATGTAACGTATGTGGGGGCGAGAGGTGGGGAAACGTTACACAGCAAACATAACTTTTGACACACTATGGCGAACATATCTCCCTCGCACGTCCAACGACATGCACTGCTTTCTCCATTCCATAACAACTTCATTTCGTTTCCTTACTTCTTTCCTTCCTACGAGACTTGCAGCATAAACGTAAACTCTTTATTCCATGCTGCCATTAAAAACCTTCATATAAAACCTAACGGCATCTTCGTCTTCTTACTTCTTCATCCTCCTTTATTAACAACAACAATTAGCGAGGGAATAACACACACACGCAAGAATACATTCCCACGCTAAAAATAATAACAAACATTTACAGTATTGCTAAAAACGCTTTATTCTTTATTCATTTCTGGCTGGGTAAATACTGATTCTTTCTCAATACATTTTCAACACAGTTCGTATTTTGAAGAAAATGAACATCTCCTTCATTGTTCATTTCGGTCTTGGTAAATACAGCTTCAGTCTCGATACTTTTTCAGCACAGCTCGTATTTTGAAGAAAATGAACGTCTCCTTCATTATTCATTTCGTTCTTGGTAAATACAGCTTCAGTCTCGATACTTTTCCGACACAGCAGGTATTTTAAAGAAAATGAACGTCTCCTTCATTGTTCATTTCGGTCTTGGTAAATACAGCTTCAGTCTCGATACTTTTTCAACACAGTTCGTATTTTGAAGAAAATAAATGTTTCATTTATTGTTCAGTTCTGTCTTGGTAAATACAGCGAGAGTCTCGATACTTTTTCAACACAGTTCGTATTTTGAAGAAAATGAACGTTTCATTTATTGTTCAGTTTTGTCTTGGTAAATACAGCCACAGTCTCGATACTTTTTCAACACAGTTCGTATTTTGAAGAAAATGAACGTTTCATTTATTGTTCAGTTCTGTCTTGGTAAATACAGCCACAGTCTCGATACTTTTTCAACACAGTTCGTATTTTGAAGAAAATGAACGTTTCATTTATTGTTCAGTTCTGTCTTGGTAAATACAGCCACAGTCTCGATACTTTTTCAACATAGTTCGTATTTTGAAGAAAATGAACGTTTCATTTATTGTTCAGTTCTGTCTTGGTAAATACAGCCACAGTCTCGATACTTTTTCAACACAGTTCGTATTTTGAAGAAAATGAACGTTTCATTTATTGTTCAGTTCTGTCTTAGTAAATACAGCTTCAGTCTCGATACTTTTTGAGCACACACACACACACACACACACACACACACACACACATATATATATATATATATATATATACATGGTGAGTACATCAGTAAGCACCTAGTTACACTATACTGTAATTAAAATAGCAAGGTAGATGAAGTAAAAAAGAATATAGTAGAATTGTTTACATAATAAGTCAGATATTTTTCAAAGAAAAACGTCCGTGTTTATTGTTTCTTGTTATTCATTCTTTGAGTCAATTCCTTCATTTCCTTTGTCTATGTTTTTCTTCTGTTCTTTTCTGTTTTAACTTTATTTCTCGAAATAAGTACCCATCAAAATTATTCGCCTATCCTTAACAGACATGAAAATCTGAATAATTGTACAAAAGAAAAGTAGAGAAAAAAACCCCCAAATAACACCAAAATATAATCTTATGATTCCAACCAATCAAATCCAGTCATTCCAAAAGGACAATGAGCTGTTTAGATTTTCCGTCTTTCTGTTGTCAATGTCTCTTAGACAGGAAGAATATTTTGTTATTTGGTTTGTCCGCCCTTCAGTAAGTCATTTTACCGACGGAATTTTCGATATAGAAAAACTGTAGAGGTACCTCAAATAGAAACTACTTTATGATAGATACACTAAGATAATAAAATACCGTGATAGATAGATAATCTATCTATCTATCTATCTATCTCAGACAATCTATCTATCTACCTATCTCAGACAATCTATCTATCTATCTATCTCAGTCTGTTCATATCTATCTATCTATCTATCTATCTATGTGAACAGTCTTGGATAGATAGGTAAATGAGAACGGTTTTGAGATAGATAGATAGATAGATAGATAATGATCTTTCTGAGATAGATACAAGCCTGTTTAGATAGATAGATAGATAGATCTGAACAGACTCGGAGAAATAGGTAGATGTGAACAGATTGAAATATGTATATATATATATATATAGATCTCTCTGAGGATGACATATATATATATATATATATATATATATATATATGCTCCCCTACCCCTGTAGGGTTGAGCTCTCTTGCGAATGAAGTAAATGTGTTGCCATTAGCGTATATGCAAGGTTCTTCATATGAATCGAGCTCTCGGTAGCCGTTAAGCGGATATATGTAAACAATAACAATTGTGATTCATAACCGTTTAAATTTCCTTCGCTTGCGTTGGTTTCCTCGAGGCTGAGTGGTAGAATCTTGGATTGGCGTTTGGGTCAACCGGGTTTCGATCCCAGCTTTGGGAATCTATCCTTTTTAGCCACACTGATGACTTCTGATATAACGAAACAGATCTGTCTGTGGATGACAATATATATATATTGTGGCGGTAAAAGGAATCTGATCCACAAATTTTGAAATTTTATTTATTTTAATTGAGTGAAATGTTTGAAGAAAAACAAAAGTGTAAAATTTTTTTCTTGTAAGCAAAGATAATATTAGTCAGGGCGTAGATATTGTTTGACGGAGATAGTTAAGATTCGCGCAATGAAGAATAGCCGTAATTGTTAAATTCAAGATAAAGGGAGACATATTATGTGTGTAAAAATCTTTGAATAAGTTGTTTACGATGTGAAAGGGGAAGAAATGTATTTATACCAAAACGTATATTTGAACTGCTACTGATATTATATCAACAAGGGGCAGATGAATATTTTAACAGTAAACGAATATTCGTTCCATTAAAAAAAATGAGTTGAAATTAAATTTATTCTTGAAAAAAAAAATGTAGATTTTCACTCAAAAGAAATTAATTGAAAGTATTTGAGTTTGTGAGAATTCAGTAAAGAAATATATTTTTGTGTTGATTCGAAATTAGTTTAAAAAGTTGATGATTTATCAATGAATCAAATTGACCAAGATATTTTAGTTTTTAATATTCTTGGAAATAAAAGATTTCTTAAAATATCTGGGATTTTTATCCTTAAAATTTTCCCTAGCGAATCAAATATTGCCGTCAAGAAATTATCGGGAAATTTAAAAACCAGCAAAAACCGACGGGTTGATAAATGCAATAATCCAGATGCAAAAATTACAATTTCGGGAGGTTAATTTTTGCGAAAAATTAACATTTCTTTTGTATGGAAACCACTAGAGTTCCCATAATCACACACACACACACACACACATATATACATATATATATATATATATATATATGTGTGTGTGTGTGTGTGTGTGTGTGAACAGATTTGGTTTGATAAGTTGACGTGAACACAGTATTCATCTTCATCATCATCATGTCGTGCCGCTGGCACAGATATCCCTGACCCTCTCTCGCCACTTCTCCCTATCGTTCATCACCTCTGGTAGGTCTTCAGGGCTACAAACCGTATCCTCACATAGCTGCTGTATGTATGTTAGAGTCCGGAATAGATAGATAGATAGATAGATAGATAGTATTCATCTATTTTGTTTTAATAGCATATCAACCTTCATGGGTTATTCAATGCCATAGCCATCTTTATAAAAGAACACTGCAGGTTATATAATGCCAAATTCGGTTTATCTATGTATATTATTTTTATTTATTTATTTATTTTTGGTTTCTTTGTTTAATGGCATATAAACACTTTTTAGGTTATTTAATGCCAAAGCTATTCTCCAAGAAGAACAGTAGTGGTACTATTTAACCCATAGCTGGAAGGATAAGGGGTTTCATACCTTTCCCAAGGGTATTTGCCCGAAAGTGAACGTAATAGCGCGACTGGAGTACGAACTCGCGTACTACGATTCCGCAGTCCCATTAACCATTACACCACGAGGACACCCCCTATATATATTAGATATACTTGATTTGTAAATATGTCAAGAAAGTTAAATAGTTCCAAGTATTTCTATGCATCACTAACAATTCAATTAAACATCAGTCATTTGTTTATACACAGTTAAGTGATCAAACTGTTCTATTTCAAACAATTCAATTTAGCATAAATCGACAAAGTTAAATGGTTCCAATTATTGTTAAGTATCACTAACAATTCAATTAAACATCAGTAATTTGTTTACACTCAGTTAAGTGATCTAACAGTTCTATTTCAAATAATTCGATTTAGCATAAGTCATTTGTTTGCACTCAGTTTAAATGTCAAACTGTTCTATTTTACCCACCGATAGGACCCTATCAGGTGCTACAACTCCGGACCAGGGCGCGATGGCAATGAACGGGTACTCTGCATTCCTCAAAGCTCTTGCATAACTGGAGCCTTACCATCAGATTGTTTAATGTCATATCCAGGACGCACGTTGTGGGGTGGGGTCGTACCCCTCTGTGGAGATGCAGTCGGTGTATTCTACCGCCCCAGCCCACTGGGCTGTATAGAAAAACAAGTGATACTATTTAGCAAATAGCTTGGGGATAAGATATTTATCTGAAAAGGAACGTAATAGCATGACTGGGATTCGAACCCGTTGACTACGATCTCCCAGTTTAGCACGTTAGCCACTACGCCACAGATACCCCCCCACACCATCCCGGAATCGACTGTAAATGTGCCATAGCAAGAGATTGCAATATTAGAAACTTTTCCACAATTCTGCCATTATCTATGAAAGGTTAGGTACACAATTGAAATGTACGAATTAGTTGTTTTCTCTTGATAATTGCTCGGCTGATCAAGTCATCTCCCAAGATCACCGATCAAGTTTAAACTGTGATAAGTTCAAAGTGCACACACACACACACACACACACACACACACACACACACACACATATGCACGCACGCATACACACATGCAGACAAAACACACATGCACAAATATATATATATATATATATATATATATATATATATATATATATACGTTCAAACAACAACTATATATACACACAAATTGACAAAACGCATACACAAACACTTATACACGCATATGTATATACAACTGCATACACAATCATACTAAGACACAAACACACGCACATACACAGAAGCATACAAACACACACACACACATACACATGCAAACAAAACATATATGCACAAACACAATAAACATATATACACACAAACACTCATTCATACCTACAAGCATACACATACATATACACACACATACACATACAGATATATATATATATATATATATATATATATTGAGAGAGTGAGGAGAGAGAGAGAGATGCACACACATACACACACACACACATATATACATATTGATTGAGAGACAGGAGAGAGAGTAAAGGTACACACACAAACACATATACATACACTCACACATACAAACACATACGCACATAAATACACACATACAAAACACACACACACACACACACACACACACACACACACACACACACACACACACAGACGATATCCACTAATGTAAGTGCTTTAGTATACTTGTCACCGAAATAAATAACATATGCCAATCAATGAGAAGTTTTAAAGGAAGCACTCGTGGCATAAAGGTTATTGGAAGAGGAAATGAACCTGACGAGCCGAGTTCAAATCCTGAACGAGACTGTATGCCTTTCACTTTCAAACTAACTCCCAACTACTTTATTCATAGTCATTATGTCCTAATGTGTAGACTGTTCGCCAATGTCCCGGGAGGTCGGGGTTCAATCCTAGGTCGAGTCATATGATACTTGATGCTGCCTTGCTTGAGACTCAGCATTATGAGATACGGATCAAGGGTAAATTGGAGCAATCCACAGAAAGGAGTAGCGCTCCACTACATCTCAGTGTAGTAGCTATTGAAAAGGGAGCCTTAGTGTCGCCCTCGATTACAGTATCAACTTTACTTATTATTCATCAAGAAATGCCCACAGCTTATATTCTTTTGACGCTCTCTCAACATCCACCCCTATTGGCCATTGCGCTTCTTGACGGTAACCCGTATCTGCACAGAGCGGATGAATATAATAAATGTCATATATATATATATATATATATATATATATATATATATATATATATATTATTCTGTCCAGTTAAACCGGAGTCGGAAATAATTCCGTCAGGACAATAAAATCATTCAACAGTGAACATTTGAATTTTCCTGGTAAAGTACTCAATGTAACTAACATCACAGAACAATAATTCCGTTAAGAAAAACAAAAACCGGTCACATTAGGATTATAAATTTATTTCCATCCTGTTATGGGTATTGATATGAATCAATAACACCAAAATTAACAGGACCTCTTCAGTTCCAATAGATATAATTAATACAGCCAGAATGAACACAGGAGGGAAGGGGGTTGAAGAAGGTGAAGAGTTTCCTCCCCATATCGCCCACTTCCGATTTTTTCTTTTGTTAACGGTCGGAATCACAATAAAGTAACTAGACGTATGTTCAAACTTACTTTGTACAGTAAATTAAATTAACCTTCTCCCAACGAGTGTCCTGAATATGACACTAAACAATTTGATGGTGAGGTTCCAGTACTGCTGGAGCTTTGGGGAATGCGAAGCACCATTTCATTGCCATTGCTCCCAGGTCCCCTTTGGCTTCGAGTGGTAGTACCTGGTAGGATCCTATCTATGGGTCAAATAGAACTAAAATGCGTACTTATGCTAAACTGAATTACTTGAAATAGAACTGTTTTGATATTTAAACTGCGTACTTATGCGAAACTGTATTGTTTTAAACAACTGTTTTTGACATTGAAACTGTACTTACGCTAAACTGAATTGTTTGAATTAGAACTGTTTGACTAAACTGAATAGCTTGAAATAGAAATGCTTTTGACAATTAAACTGTGTACTTATGCTAAACTGAATTGTTTGAAATGGAACTGTTTCTTTGTATAAAAATAGATTTGGCTTTAAATAACCTACAAAGGTTGATATGCCTTAAAACCCGAACAGACCAAACCAATCAAGTTTATACCAGAGGAAGTAGACATGGGAGAGTGAAATCTCGTGGAGAGTAAAAAAAGATTTCTTTCAAATCTCCAGGCACGAAGCGTCCCTTCTTTTTTTTTTTAGAATTTTAAAATATTTCAAAAACAATAAAGCTATTTTTGAATTCTAAAGAAGGATACCTTTTGTTTTGGTCACTTCTCTTCGGAGAATTAGGCCAATGATAAGTTTATAGCAGAGGAGGTAAACATGGGATAGTGAAATCTCGTGGAGAGTAAAAAAAGCTGATCGAAAAAAAAAAAAATTCTCACCCATCTCTAGGCTTCTTCGATAGTTATTATACATACTGTTTGCTTCCTCAAGTATAAACTTAATTGTCACAGACATAATTCTTTGAAGTGAAGCGACCAAAACGAAGGGTTTCTTCTTTTTAGAATTTTAAAATATTTTAACTTTTAAAATATATTATTATGCACATGCTTTTAAAACTATATATACGAGGATCATTAAATAAGTTTCCAGACTTTATTCAAATGGGAACTTTTATTGATAGTACACACATGAAACTCTAGTCCCCTTCAACGTAATCTCCTCCGGCTGCAATGCACTTGTTCTACCGTTCCAACAGCTTTTGGAAGGCTCCATGGAAGTCATCTTGTGTGAGCGTGTCAATGACCTTCGTCACAGCCTCTTTCATCTCCTCAATTATCTCATAACGACAGCTTCGAAGTTTTTCCTTAAGCATAGGGAATAACCAAAAGTCACAGGGAGCAAGGTTTTGACTATAGGGAGGCTGAGGAACTGTCTTGATGCCCATCTTCGTTAAATAGTCTGTGACAAGGATGCAGTTGTGGACTGGTGTATTGTCCTCGTGGAAATACCACTGACCCGATTTGAAGAGTGCTGACCTCTTCCGACGGAATCTCTTCCTAAACTCCCTTAAAACCTCAACATAGTAACCCTAACCCTAACCCTTTGGCCACTCAACTTCCTTACTCCTCCCACACCTCTCATCACCCATCACAGACTCCCTGCATTCCCTGAATCTCTTATGCCACTCAAAAACTGATGCTCGATTCATGCAAGATGCTCCAAAAGTAGTCTGAAGCATTCCATACGTTTCTAAGTTTAAAACAGAATTTTATTGCATATCGTTCTTCAAAAGTGTCCTCGCATACAGATTGCATTTTTGAAATTCACCAGCTGGGACAAACAGGCGTTAGTTGGGTGTATTCCAATTCCTGCTGTAGCTGTTAATTTGAACCTGAAATCATAAAAATTGGTCAGTCATCTCATAAGATATATAGCAATAACATACTGAACTTAGAGGTATAGGGGAGAGCGTTACTCCATTCCCAGGATTGTTACACTTTACCTTTGATCTTTACCTTATAATGCTGAGTATTAAGCAGTGAGGCATCGAGTTCCATTTTTTGAGTCTTTGGATTGAACCCCGATCTTCCGGACCATTGGTGAACACTCAACTCCTTAGGCCAGTTGCCCTGTCAAATATTGTTAGAATTATTTTTACAGTTTTGCTTGTGAAAGTCTGCTTCACAGTTTTACACACACACACACACACACACACACACACACACATATATATATATATATATATATATATAATTTTTGCAGCATATCCACTGGAACACATTGAGCACACAGGTGATTTATTTTCTGAAAGAAATATTCCCCATTTCTTTATATATATATATATATATATATATATATATATATATATATATATATATATATATATTTATATATATAAAATTCACTTCCTTGGTGTCAATATAAATCTATTTCCAGTCGTGATGGCCATCATCAGATATAGTAGTTTTTTTTTTATTTGTGTGGGTTGATAGCCGTTGACATTGAGCACATAAATTGGATACTCCTACCCCTTGGATTTCCGCCTCGGATTATATATATATATATATATATATACTCTGAATGAATTCTCCCCTAATTCTTTACATAATAAAAAGTTATTTGAAGTGTACTTATTTATGAAAGAATACACACACACACACACACACACACACACACACACACACACACACACACACATATATATATATATATATATATATATATATATATATAGATAGATAGATAGATAGAGTGGCTGATATAGATACGAAAGATTGTTATTGTAAGTTAAATAAGTTAGCCAACCGTAGTCGAGGAGGACCCGAAATCCCCATTTTCAAAAGCCACGACACTGAAGTTTAGGATAGGGCACTACTCATCGTCCTGGATTTCTCCACTTACCCTTGATCCGCACCTCATAATGCTGATTGTTAAGTACCATTTTTTCGATCTAGGATTGACTCTAAACCTTATGCCAATTGGCTGGTAAAGTCTGATATAGGTAGATAGATAAATTTGAACAGACTAAGATGGAGGGATAGTTGGATAGATAGATACAGAGGATAGGCGCGGTAAATTCTAAGCCCCATCGACTAGGCTTTAAATAGATAGTACAGCCGCTTAATATATATATATATTTTTTCACACACACACACACACACACACACACACACACACACACACACACACACACACACTTGTTAAATTGTGTGTAACTAAATTTCGGTTACTTATAACTTAAACAGCTGACCATAAATCACTCAATGTTAATTCTGAACGGATATCGTACTTTGTTTTGGTACACACGCGCACACAGAGACAGACAAAGAGAGCCACGCATATATATATATATATATATATATATATATATATATATAAAAACAAACACATACAAATATATATATATATATATATATACATATATCTTTAAGAAAAAACAACGAAACCAATCACAAAGGATTATAAATTTATTTCCATCCTGTTACGCATTTTTGAAAATTCCAAAAACACGAAAAAAAATTAACAGGACTTCTTCAGATGTTTTTTTTTTTTATCAAAAAGATCTGAAGAAGTCCTGTTAATTTTTTTTCGTGTTTTTGGAATTTTCAAAAATGCGTAACAGGATGGAAATAAATTTTTAATCCTTTGTGATTAGTTTCGTTGTTTTTTCTTAAAGAAATTATTGCTCTGTATTATTGTTACATTGAGCTCTTTACCAGGAAAATTTAAATATTCATTCATGAATAATTTCTTGTCCTGATGGAAATACTCCCAACTCCGGTTTAACTAGACTAAGCATACTATATATATATATATATATATATATATATGCACATACAAATATATACATATATATCTATATACGTATACATATACTAATATGTATAGAGGTATAAGTATACATACGTAGGTAAATGTATATATATATATATATATATATATATATGTGTATATATATATATAAGAGTTATGTATCTATGCATTGATGTATATATGTATACGTATACACACACACACACACACACACATATATATATATATATATATTCATGCACATATAAATCTACTTATATACATGTACATATACATATATGCATACACATATACTTATACATACATATTTACGTATATAAATATATGTATATATACAAAAAACATAGATATACACACACACACACATATATATATATATATATATATACATTTATGCACAAACATATATACACATATGTATATACCAACACACACACACACACACACATATATATATATATTCTCTGACTTTAGTCTTGATGGACCAGAACCATCCAATTAAAGTGAAAATTGATTTTGCAAATGTCTGTCTCTATAAAGTGGGAAATACAACACCTTTGGATTTTTTTTAAAGATTACTGACATTTTCCTGTACCTAATACTCTGAATTCAGGGAAATGACAAATAGTATTGTAGATATAAGGGGTGGAGGTCTTGTAGCCTTAAGGCCGAAATCGGTCTTTTAAACCGCCTTCCAAAACCTTATGAAACGACCAATTATAATCTCGCATATCCATTTTAGAACCTGATAGCCTAACACTTTCTTTCAAAAAAGCATTCATTCTGAAAAAAAGGAAAATAAAAACAGGCCATAGAAAAGTTTGCACAGTCGCAAAATGGTATGTTCAAAAAGTATTGAAACTGAATCTGTATTTACCAAAGCCAAAAATGGATAATGATTGAAACATTTATTTTCTTCAAAATACGAGCTGTATACAGTGAGTACCTATACTGAAGCTGTATTTAGCAAGACAGAAAGGAACAATAAATAAAACTTTTATTTCCTTTAAGATACGAACTGTGTTGAAAAAGTATCAAGACTGAAGCTGTATTTACCAAGACAGAAATGAACAATAAATAAAACGTTTATTTTCTTCCAAATGCGAGCTGTGTTGAAAAGGTATCGAGACTGAAGCTGTATTTACCAAGACAGATATGAACAATAAATGAAACGTTAATTTCCTTTAGAATACGAGCTGTGTTGAAAAGGTATCGAGAGTGAAGCTGTATTTACCAAGACAGAACTGAACAATAAATAAAACGTTTATTTTCTTCCAAATGCGAGCTGTGTTGAAAAGGTATCGAGACTGAAGCTGTATTTACCAAGACAGAACTGAACAATAAATAAAACGTTTATTTTCTTCCAAATACGAACTGTGTTGAAAAAGTATCAAGACTGAAGCTGTATTTACCAAGACAGAAATAAACAATAAATGGAATATTAATACCATTGTTTATGTTTTTTTCTTACTCTTTTGAGAGTTGTTCACATGAGCATTACCTAATGGGTTTTCACTGGATTCTGAGTGTCACCAAGTCTACTAAAATCTCCAGGACTCTCCCTAGTATTCAGGCCAATCTCAACATTGCTGTAGTCTTGATAGTCCCTACTCATCCTCTTATTTCCAAGTTCTCCAGCTCCTGTATCAACTCTTTTGTTACTGTACGGAGTGTACCAATTACAATTGGCATCACCGTCACTTTCATGTTACTAAGTTTTTTTTTCTTCTCTAGCAAGGTCTGGGTACTTATCTCTCGTTTCGCTTTTTTTCCAGTTTTACCCAATAGTCAACCGGAACGACAAAGTCCAATATTCGGCAAGCTCTCTCTTTTTTGTTTTTTTTTTATTACTATCACTAGGTCTGGTCGTCTGGCCGAGATTAGATGATCTGTTTGTATCTCAAAATCTCATTGAAGTTTGGGTCTCTCCTTTTCTAGAACGGATTCTGGATTGTGCATATAACATTTGTTCGTATGATCAAATTTAAACCTCTTGCACAATTCCCAGTGAATCATCTTCCCCACTCAGTTGTGTCTAGTCCAATACTCTTTTGGCGCTAAGTTACTGTATTTGCTTATTATGTGATTAATCGTTTTGTCTCTATCACCACATAATCTACATCTGCAATTTTGTATCGTCTTATCTATCATTGCTTTTGTTATATAACATACACCATGGAATTTCGGTTCGTTCCTGGTGACCCCGTGTGCTTGACAAGCTGTCACATTTTGATTAGTAAACCGAACAGCACGATCAGAGCATTCAGGTCGAACAGGTGTGTAACCGGAAGGAGATCACGTGATGAGAACCACGCGGTGAGATTTAGACAGAATGCAGAGAATCGCAGTCGAGCGAGGGACACGCAGCCAACCAGAGGCGTCTCTTACGAGCTTGCAAGTGGGTGCAAGCGTTTGCACCCCCTGGCTCCTGGAAGAAAATATGGGAAGAAGAAGTCCTCTCTCTGAGTATATGTCTCTCCACCCATCTCTCACACACCACAGAAACATCAACCCTTTCGAGAATAAAGTGTGAGAGATATATATTTTTATAAATAAGTGTGTTTGTTCACTGAAGTTCGTAAATTAATGTTATGATTATGGGTATACAACACTTTGACATAGTCCTTGTGGCGTTGTTTTGTGCTGCTATCAGAAGAGATTCTTAAGGTTTCCCTTTCTTAGACATGTTCAAGTTTTCTTGTATGAGAATTTGCCTTTTTGTCTCTTGAAATATCCATACAGTTGTTTTTCTTCCCATTTTTGTTTTCTGCTATTGTTGTTCTGTTGATGCTTGTGTTGTCTGTATTGTTTCTAATCGCTGTAATCAGCTATTCTCTGCGCTTTTTTATGTAGTTTTCTAGCCGTTGTATCAATGCATCAACGCTATCTTGAATGCTGGTAAGTCCTCTTCCTCCTTCTTTACTTGACATATACAGTCTGTCTACGTCATCTCTGGGATGTGAGGCCTTATGCGTCGTCATGAGTTTTCTTGTTCTTTCGTCCATTTGTTGAAGTTCTTTTCTCGTCCACTTTAAAAAATCAGATGTTTATCTATTTGATGAGGTTTCTGCTATGTAGCTTGGTTTCGAGTTTTCTCGTTCTCCAGAGGCATTCTTTTTAAAACATTTTCTTTCATCTCCGCTTGTTTGGTGGTGTCTGCTTCTAATATTCACAAGTATTGATAAGTTTCATTTTCTCCAAGCGTTCTGATTTTTCTTGTTTTGGTTGTTCTATTCCTTTCGTCATTTGTCGTTTTCCGCTTTTCATTATCAGCATGGAACATTTTTCTATGCCAAATTCCATTCCTATATCGTCACTGTATATCTTCACTGTCTGTATTAGAGTTTCTAATGTTTTTTCATTTTTAACAAACAGCTTGAAGACGTTCATGTAAATTAGGTGGTTGATTATTATTGTTCTTCTTATTATTGAATATGAATGAATACTTGCCAACAAAAGAGTGACTTCGACATTTAGATACTTAAAACTGCCCGTGGTGTAATGGTTATCGTCGTAGGAAATGGACACAGCGTCACGAGTTCAAATCCTGGACGAGACTGGTTGCATTTCCCATAGCACTAATACCCTTGGGAAAGATATGAATCCAATTATTCTCCCTCCAGCTATGAGTAAATAGTTGGGCAGATTGGGTTCTTCAGCCTTGGTGAGGCAACTAGTCTAGGAGAATGAAAACTCTGAATTTTGAATTCCGCTTAAAAATTGACCTTGTGTCATATCCTGCCTGAGCAGAGGGGTTGGGTAAAGATAGATAGATAGATAGATAGATAGATAGATATAAACAGACTGAGATAGATTGATAGATCGATGTAGACTGGCTGAGACAGATTAAAAGAGGGATAAATTGATATGAATAACAAAAGTCTTTAGAAAAAAGGAAAGGAAATGAAGAAAATGAATGTAATTTTATAAAGAGGCCAATTCTTTAAAATTCTTCTATTTGCTCGGTCGCAATTAACGATGACTTTGCAATTGATTCAACCAACAGCCTCCTTTTGGGATGTTTATTCAATTAAAGTTTCAGTTGATGACTATCGACATGCAATTTCTCAACCACATATTCAACACTATTAGGGCAAATTATTAAACTGGCTTTAACTTTTTATTATTTTTTGATGCTAATCTATTTTGATATGCTCACTGGAGGTAACTTTAATCTCCTCCCCCCTCACACATAAATAAATAGAGAACTTATTAGGTTGGTAAATATAGATACTCAAAAATGAACGAACGAACGTCGAACCAACCAACCAACCAATCATAGAATTATTTTGTTTAAGACTGATATTCTTTATGTGTATTCATTACTGGTGTGGTTTCTTGGCATATTAACCTTCGTGGGTTACTTAATTCCAAAGCTGTCCTAGTAGAAGAATAGTAATGGTCGCAGTTTCTTCCTGGCAGCGGTCACATCGATACTGCTATACGGCTGCACTACATGGACGCTAACAAAACGGCTGGTGAAGAAGCTAGACGGCAATTACACAAGAATGCTACGTGCAATCTTGAACATGTCCTGGCGGCAACACCCCACAAGACACCAACTGTACGGCCACCTGCCCCCAATCACGAAAACTATTCAAGTTAGACGAACCAGACATGCAGGACACTGCTGGAGAAGCAGGGACGAACTCATAAGAGATGTACTCTTATGGTCCCCCACACATGGCCGTGCAAAAGCAGGACGACCAGCACGAACATACATTCAGCAGCTATGTGAGGATACGGGATGTTGTCCTGAAGACCTACCTAGGGCGATGAACGATAGGGAGGAGTGGCGAGAGAGGGTCAGGGATATCCGTGCTACCAGCGCGATATGATGATGATGATGATGAATGGTACTATTGACTGATATTTGGAGTGGGGTGGGGATAAGGGGCTCGTACCTTTCCCAAGGGTATTAGTCCGAACGTAAACTTAACAACGGAGCTGGAGTTTGAACTCGTTCACTCTAAGGCCACAGTCCAGCACTTTAACCATTACACCATAAGGATTCTCCCGTATCATCCATCATTTTAAAAACAAAGGGCATTTTACAAGTCAATCTGGCATATAAGTTGATCCCAGTATTTCAGCAAAACATTCTGGGTTAGACCTTTACCTACAGTATAGGTGCCCGGGTTATTGTCGTAGGAAATAGACACGGCGACGCGAGTTCAAATCCTAGACGAGACTGATTGCATTTCACATAGGACTAATACCCATGGAAAAGGTATGAATCTAATTATTCTCCCTCTAGCTATGGGTAAATAGTAGGACAGATTGGGTTCTTCAGCCTTGGTGAGGCAACTAGTCTAGGAGAAGGAAAACTCTGAATTCAAACCTGTTAACTCCGCTTAAAAATTGACCTTGTGTTATATCCTGCCCGAGCGGAGGGGTTGGTAAAAAGGGTAAATATGATATAGGTCGACGCCCCCTACATACAGTGGTATTTGTCGGCCGTCCCACCAACCGGACGAGTATGGCACAAGGCCTTTTTAAGGTGGGTTCGGGCGCTGGGCCGTTGCCCAGACGCGCCCGGTATTCCCAAAAATGCCTCGGGCCCTGTCAGCATTCCCCTAAAAAGAGGTGCTCCAGGCGCCAGATGATAAACCTAATCCCTCCAAAGAGAGTTAAAGCCTGGGGGACGGTCTTCTGAGGCTCGAGGCATGTCCGGTGACGAGACTCATCCGACCAGAAGTGTGGTAATTTACTAAGCTTTTTGCATAGATGTAGCACAAGGCCGCATGAATTGGGCACCTAATGAGAATCGAACTCACTCGTGTAGGTTTGCTAGTCTACCTTGCTAACCATGACACCACCCGAGGTGCCCCCATCCGACCAGAAGTGTGTCTCATCAACTGGATTCAGCTGATTAAAATCAAACCCCTACACATAGCAGGTTACTGGTTGGCCAAAATTTACCCAGTCGGCCTAAATGAGGATTTGTTGAAAATGTTGTGCCATATAAGTACAGTAAGAATGCCTACGTGTGTATATTCAATCAACTACCATTATGTCTCATTAAACTCTCATTACTCCAGCAGTGTATATAGTATACATTATTTTTTTTTTTCTCAGAAATCAGAATTACATAAGCCATAATGTGAAAGATAGAAATCTTACACATTAGAACTTATATTCATATAAATACACAATCTGTTAGGCTATCGTGAAATTGCATAGATAAACAACAGCTGAGTCTGTGATGTTCTAGTTGGTCTTTACATTCGCTGAATCAGCTATTGGAAACGGCATGTGATATATATAGTGTTAATTTATATTAACACTATATAGTGACCATAAGGCTCCATTTTCATTAGCTACTACACTTAGGTGTTGTGGGGGGGTGCTACTCCTTCCTCTGGATTGCTCCACTTTACTTTTGATCAATGCCTTATAATGCTGAGTGTCAAATACTTTTTATTTTTTTTTTTTTTTAGCCTTTGGTATGACTTGACCTGGGATTGAACCTCGCTCTCCTAAACCATTAGCGAACACTCAAACAATTATACCAATCAGCCAGTATTATCAGATATTCGAATATTCATATCATATTATCCAATAACATATGATTATTTATATCATAAAAGTAAAGTTGGCGACTATAGTCAAAGGGAACCTGAAGGCTTCCTTTTCAATAGCTAATATGCCTAGGTGTTAGAGGGTGTTATTCTTTTCCCTGGTTTATTCCACTTTACCCTTGATACACGCCTTATAACGCCAAGTGTAAAGCAAGGAGGCATCAAGTACCTTTTTTCATTTATTTTTTTTAATTTTTTGTTTTTTTAATTTTATGACTAGACTTAGGATTGAACCCTGGTCTCCCAGGCCATTGGCAAACACTTAATTTGAATTACAGTTTTATGATTTTCTATTGATCTGTATTAATTTGTTAAATATGCTTCTCAAACACAAGTTTAAGATGGAAATGTTTGTGGCAATCTGTAAGAGCTACTGTATGAATTAGCGAACACTCAAACAATTATACCAATCGGCCAGTATTATCAGATATTCGTATATTCATATCATATTATCAAATATCATCATATGATTATTTATATCATAAAAGTAAAGTAAAGTTGGCGACTATAGTCAAAGGGAACCTGAAGGCTTCCTTTTCAATAGCTACTACACTGAGGTTTGCGGCAGTCTGCTGAAATTACAGTATGAATTCACAGTCTATTGTGCTATCATGAAATTGCGCGGATAAACAATATATGTTGTTTCTGACTGGCCGCCTGGATGCTATTACGTTCCGATGAGTGTTTATAGTCAGTACATCAACTGTTGTAAACGGCGTGTGATATAGCATTAATATGACACTTTGTTTGTATTATAGTTTTATTATTTTATCTTAATGCCTGTGTTGATTTGTTAAATATGTTCATCAAAGTCAAGTTTAAGTAGAAAATATTTGTGTCAGTCTTCAGGAGTAACAGTGTGTGGTGTATATCGATTGTTAGGAGTTCTTTTCCACTGGTTAACCTCTGTATGTGGTAAAGGTTTGGATAAATTGTCGGATAAATTGGCTCTTATTCCATAGAGATTATTTCATTGGTTAAAGGTCGACTCGTATACTGCAATTCCTGATAATTTGGTTGGGTTGGGCTGGGTTTGGTTGGGTTTTATGGCATATCAACCATTGTAGGTTATTTAATGCCAGATCCTCTTTATACATATATATTAAATATATATATTTTGGTTTGGTTGGGTTTTATGGCATATCAACCCTTGTTGGTTATTTAATGCCAAATCCTCTTTATACATATGTATCAAATATATATGATTTGGTTGGGATGGGTTTTATGGCATATCAACCGTTGTAGGGCATTTATTGCCAGATCCTCTTTATACATATATATATATATCAAATATATATGATTTAGTTGGGTTGGGTTTTATGGCATATCAACCATTCTAGGTTATTTAATACCAAATCCTCTTTATACATATGTATTAAATATATATTATTTGGTTTGGTTGGGTTTTATGGCATATCAACCATTGTAGGTTATTTAATGCCAAATCCTCTTTATACATATATATTAGATATGTATTTTTTGGTTTGGTTGGGTTTTATAGCATATCAACCATTGTAGATTATTTAATGCCAAATCCTCTTTATACATATTAAATATGTATCTTTTCGTTTGGTTGGGTTTTATGGCATATCAACCATTGTAGGTTATTTAATGCCAAATCCTCTTTATACGTATATACTAAATATATGATTTATTAAGTCATTGCATTGATAACATTTTTAAACAAGCCTGAGCTGTTTTTTTTTTTGCGCACAGTTAAATGGTTTCAAGTATTGCTTGAAACAGTACCAATTTATCATCAGTCATTTATTTGCACAAATCTAATGGATATACATATATGATTTACTGGTAAATAATTTGTAGGTAATTTCCTTTTGTAAATGAGTCAGAATTAATTTGTTTGCGCTTTTGTATTGTAAATGTTTCTACACAGTTCATCATCATCATCATGTCGTGCCGCTAGCACGGATGTCCCTGGCCCTCTCTCGCCACTTCTCCCTATCGTTCATCGCCTCTGGCAGGTTTTCAGGGCTACATCCCGTATCCTCATATAGCTGTTGTATGTATGTTCAAGCTGGTCATCCTGCTTTTGCTCGGCCATACGTGGGGGTCCATCGGAGTACATCACTTATGAGCTCGTCTCTGCTTCTCCAGCAGTGTCTGGTTCGTCTAGCTTGGATAATTTTCGTGATGGGAGGCAGGTGGCCGTATAGTTGGTGCTTTGTTGGGTGTTGCCGCCAGGACTTGTTCAGTATTGTTCGCAATATTCTTGTGTAATTGCCATCTAGCTTCTTCTCCAGTCGTTTTGTTAGCGTCTAAGGGGCTTCAATTATTGCTATATAACACTGATGATTTTATTCAATATTAATCATTTGTTTGCACACAGTGGAGAGGTTACAAGTATTGCTATTTACTTATTATATTCAACATTAATCATTTGTTTGCACACAGTTAAAGGGTTTCAAGTATTACGATTTAATACTTATAATTCTAGTCAAGATCGCTCATTCGTTTGCACACAATTAAATGGTTCCAGTTATTCTACACTCATAGTTTTATTTGCACACAGTTAAATAATTCCAAGTATTGCCATGTATCATTGACAACTCAATAGGAGAATCATTTGTTCACACAATTAAATGGTTCCAGTTATTCTACACTCATAGTTTTATTTGCACACAGTTAAATAATTCCAAGTATTGCCATGTATCATTGACAACTCAATAGGAGAATCATTTGTTCACACAATTAATTGGTTCCAGTTATTCTACACTCATAGTTTTATTTGCACACAGTTAAATAATTCCAAGTATTGCCATGTATCATTGACAACTCAATAGGAGAATCATTTGTTCACACAATTAAATGGTTCCAGTTATTCTACACTCATAGTTTTATTTGCACACAGTTAAATAATTCCAAGTATTGCCATGTATCATTGACAACTCAATAGGAGAATCATTTGTTCACACAATTAAATGGTTCCAGTTATTCTACACTCATAGTTTTATTTGCACACAGTTAAATAATTCCAAGTATTGCCATGTATCATTGACAACTCAATAGGAGAATCATTTGTTCACACAATTAAATGGTTCCAGTTATTCTACACTCATAGTTTTATTTGCACACAGTTAAATAATTCCAAGTATTGCCATGTATCATTGACAACTCAATAGGAGAATCATTTGTTCACACAATTAAATGGTTCCAGTTATTCTACACTCATAGTTTTATTTGCACACAGTTAAATAATTCCAAGTATTGCCATGTATCATTGACAACTCAATAGGAGAATCATTTGTTCACACAATTAAATGGTTTCAGTTATTCTACACTCATAGTTTTATTTGCACACAGTTAAATAATTCCAAGTATTGCCATGTATCATTGACAACTCAATAGGAGAATCATTTGTTCACACAATTAAATGGTTTCAGTTATTCTACACTCATAGTTTTATTTGCACACAGTTAAATAATTCCAAGTATTGCCATGTATCATTGACAACTCAATAGGTGAATCATTTGTTCACACAATTAAATGGTTCCAGTTATTCTACACTCATAATTTTATTTGCACACAGTTAAATAATTCCAAGTATTGCCATGTATCATTGACAACTCAATAGGAGAATCATTTGTTCACACAATTAAATGGTTCCAGTTATTCTACACTCATAGTTTTATTTGCACACAGTTAAATAATTCCAAGTATTGCCATGTATCATTGACAACTCAATAGGAGAATCATTTGTTCACACAATTAAATGGTTTCAGTTATTCTACACTCATAGTTTTATTTGCACACAGTTAAATAATTCCAAGTATTGCCATGTATCATTGACAACTCAATAGGAGAATCATTTGTTCACACAATTAAATGGTTCCAGTTATTCTACACTCATAGTTTTATTTGCACACAGTTAAATAATTCCAAGTATTGCCATGTATCATTGACAACTCAATAGGAGAATCATTTGTTCACACAATTAAATGGTTTCAGTTATTCTACACTCATAGTTTTATTTGCACACGGTTAAATAATTCCAAGTATTGCCATGTATCATCGACAACTCAGTTAGAGAATCATTTGTTCACACAATTAAATGGTTTGTTGGTTGTTTAGGTTTTATGGCATATCACCCATTGTAGGTTATTTAACGCCAAATCCATTTTTATTCAAATAGTTCTATTTCAAACAATTCAGTTTAACATGAGTACACCGTTTAATTGTGAAAAACATTTCTATTTCAAGCTATTCAATTTATTCTAACAGTTCTAATTCAGCTAATTCAATTTAGAATAAGTTAAGATTTTGTCTACGCGCAGTTAACTATCAAAACAGTTCTATATTGACCAATTCAAAGAGTTCTATTTATAACGATTCAGTTTAATGCAAGTCATTTGTTTGGACACTTTTAAATATCAAATAGTTCTTTTTGACCCATAGATAGGACCCTATCAGGTGCTACCACTCCGGGTCAAAGTTGACCTGGGAGCAATGGCAATAGATGGGTACTCCACATTCCCCAAATCTCCAAGGCTGTAGCCTCGTCATCAGGCGGTTTAATGTCATATCCAGGACACTCGTTGAGAGTTGGGTGGGGTGGGGGTCTTACCTCTCTGCAGAGATGCAGACTGGGCTGACAATAATTTGATTATGATGTTTTTTTCGGTTCTTTCGTAAATCATTATACTTCTTGATTTTTGTCTGCAATGTGGGTAGAATTATGTCTGCATAAGTTTAGTTATCTATGGCTGTTTTATGATTATGTGTGTGTGTATGTGTGTGTCATGTACGTGTGCAAAAAAAGACTGTATTGCATGTATAAAAATCCTCGGTGGTTGTATTAAAAGTGTGTGGGTCTTGTGACTGCGTAAGCATGATAGAATTTCATATCTTTATTCTTTTGTGACATTTCTTTCGAAATCGAATGGCGGCAATAACACAAGCAAAGTCTGTCTGTGCAGATTTGTGTAAAAGCTGGCTTGTTTTCTTCAGTCTCCAATGAAGAACAATTCTTTAGACGCTGAACATTCACAACAAAAACATATTCTTCTCCGTGCCTGGGACTCACTTGTCGCAAACAAAGCTGTTGCCGTCGACGTTTTTATTGACTAAATCAATTCCGATGAAATGGTCTCTCTCTCTCTCTCTCTCTCTCTCTCTCTCTCTCTCTCTCTCTCTCTCTCTCTCTCTCTCACTGGAGATTGAGTGACAACAAGTCAGTTTTCCAGGACTCTTTTAACTCTCCTAGACCAGCGCTACTTAAAGTGCTGGTAGGCATACCGGTTCAGGTACGTAAGTCATCGAAAACCGCCACGTAGCTAGTTTCCATTTTCTTATTATAATAGTATATATATATATATATATATATACCCCTCCACATGACCAGGATGCGACACAAGGTCGATTTTAAGTGGAATTCAACAGGACTGAATTTAGAGTTTTCTTCACCCAGACCAGTTGATTACCAAGGTTGTAGAGCCAGTTTGCCCTACTATTTATCCATACAAGAATATTAGCCCAATGAGAAAAATGCAAACAGTCTCGTCTAGGATTTGGACTCGGTTCATTGGCCTAATGAGTAGAGTGTCCACCAATGGTCCGGGAGACCTGGGTTCAATCCTAGGTCGAGTCATACAAAAAACTCCAGAAAATGGTACTTGATGCCTCCTTGCTAAACACTCAGCATTATAAGGTACGGATTAAGGGTAAAGTGGGGGCAATCCAGGGAAAGGATTAGCACCATTTCCCTACACCTCAGTGTAGTAGCTATCAAAAATGGAGCCTTCGGATCACCCTCGACTATAGTCGCCAACTTTATATATATGTAATGTAAAATGAAAATGCAAAAAATCTATTTGTATTGTTTGATATAATTATTTTCACATGTTGGTTGTTTGGTTGGTTTGGTTTTATGGCATATCAATCTTTGCAGGTTATTTAATGCCAAATCTTATATATATATGTGTGTGTGTGTGTGTGTGTGTGGTTGTGCAGCATTCCTTCATTTAAGCGTGTTTGATTAAATAATGACGACACATTTTGCCTATATAATTTTATTAGGATCCTTTCAAGTTTCCTGACAAGTGCTTTGGTTTTAGGAGGGAGTTGGTAGATGAATTTACGGAAATTGTCCCGAGCGCTTTCGGACCTTTCATATTCATCATCAAGGATTGTTTTGTTTTTTTAAATTTTAGATTTTTATAACATTAAAAGATTACGTAAACGTATACTTGGGTCAAACTGAGATGCTGATGACATCGAACGAATTTAAAACAGTAATAAAAAATTTAAAAAATAGCGCAAAATATTTTTCCTCTCTCGTCCAAGGCATTGTGATTAAGGATTAATTTTTGTTATGATATACTATGTTAAATCTGACATAAAAAAAGAACTCAACATTATTATTGGTAGAGTTATTAGCAGTCACATGGGTCCCATGTATATTGAGGTACCCTTTATTATACAACTTTTTTCTCAACTGTTCAACACAACATATGTAGATTGCCTTGCTTGGACGACTGACCAGGTTCTATTTTTTTCACTTCGCTTCTTCGCCAGTCACCCCGTATCACTTTGCAGTCTCTTTCGTGTTACCACCTTTATTTCGTTCGTAGTCTTCCGTCAGAGACTCTAGTTGTTCGAAGTTCTTCTCTCCTGAGACGAACAATGATAAATTAGACCACAATTTCAAGTGTACGTGATATTTCATAATTTCTTAGCGACTTTTTCCTTTATCACCCGCTGTGGCCTAAACGGGGAATCAGTGAGAAAGGTGGAGGATTCAGACTCACACATTCAGGGTTTCTTTCTAACTGACAAACTTTTTTCTACTCCTATGACCGTTATGGTCACCTGATTAAAACCATCCAATGAGAACTATAGTCTCAGATTGACCTCAAGTTCAATAGCCTTCAATCACACACGCTGTGTTTTTCCTCGCTTTTAACTGCTCAGGGCTTAATTTGAATGCCACACTACATATCAGTAATAGATCTCACCTCTGTACTTTGTAACAGCTGTGATGTGGTGGCTAACGTGTTGAACTACGACTTCGTAATAAGTGAGTTCGAACTCCATCTGCGCTATTACATTCACTTTAGGACTAATACCCTTGGGAAAGGTATGAACCTACTTATCCCTCGAGCTATGAGTAGCACCACTACTGGTATTGTACAAGGATGGCTTTGGCATTAAATAAGGCTCGAAAGTTGATAAACCATTAAACAAAGAAACCAAATCAAATCAAAATTAGAACTTATGGATAGACTGTCTTGTATCTCAGACAATTTGTAATGTGATAACACCCCTGGCCGGTCGGCACAATATTAGCTTTCTTAAACCTCTACTGGCTATTAGATCAGATCGTCTAGTGGTTTCTCTTTCCTCCGACTAGGGGCATTACACATTTCTTTACAGATACGCAAAACACAACTGGGAAGGTGGAAGAAAGAACAAATGAACAAACACGGGCTTGGGTCAGCTCCAAGCGCAAGAAGGGGGAAGTCTATGAGACACTTTTATGCAGCTCTCTGTGCATTTGCAGGCTATCGTGGGCGTGTATTTTGCGCGAAACTTCTACAAAGCCACTAACAATGCTAACGTCTTCTCGCGTTGGTTAAGCCGGCCGCTGTAGGTCAACAGGTCTTAGCAGCCGTCTTTCTGACTTCTGTTCACTCTCTTCTCTGCCCTACATCCATCTTTTCACTGTCGACTGTGTCCTTCCCTGGACTGCTATCTCAAGCCGACTGTTCTCTCCAGCCTCCCTTTGTCAACTGACTCTCTGTCTTCTCTGGCACATTCTTTCCTTCTTCCACTTCCGGTCTCGCAGGAGATCTCGCCCTCAGGCCCTTTGTGTGGGTTTCGCGCAGAAGTAGGCAAAGAAATTCTCTGACCGGCGTACACACACCAACACAACGAAAGGCCAACACAGTGTCACAGTAACTTGAACATAGAGGAATGCTAATATTCGGTTTTACACGAATATTCAGCATTGATTCAGTTTGTTTGTTTATCGAATATCGTATCAACTTTGTTTTGTGTAAATGTCTTACTTCATCAGAGAAATGTTTGTAAGTTTGTTCAACCATATCTAATTGATCAGTTTTCTGAATAAATAAACTTTGCCAGTGGTTTTTACACGTCACTAAGGATTTATTTCAACTTTGCGTGTCAGAAGTATTTTGTTGCATAAAAACAAAATGAAACAAAACAATTAACATTGATTTTGTATTTTAGAGAAAAAGAAAGTTGTTTTTCTTTCTTCTTTTTAACTAGCTTAACCCATCAAAGAGATTTCTGATGTGAAATAAATAAATGAATAAATAAATAAACTAATCCCAGACAAAACGAATGTCCCTTACATTATCAATTCCGTTATTCATTAAGTTTGTTTGTTTGTTTGTTTGTTTGGTTGGTTGGTTGGTTTTCCAGCACACAACCCAGTCGGTTGGGACTGAAGAATACACCGACTGCTTCTTTGCTGAGGGGTGAGATCCCCCCCACCACAACGAGTGTCCTGCATATGACACTAAACAATCTGATAGTGAGGTTCTAGTAATAATGGAACTTTGGGGAATGCGGAGTACCCCATCATAGCAATCGTTCCCAGGTCCTCTCGGGCCCGGAGTGGTAGTACCTGATAGGGTGCGATCTATGGGTCAAATCGAACAAACTGTGTGCAAACAAATGACTGATGTTAAACGGTGACTGTTATATAGCAATACTTGAAACCATTTAAATGTGAACAAAAATGAGCTCAGGCTCGTTTAAGAATGTTATATTCAAAATGTGTTTACAAATCATATATAAATTTAATATATATGTATAAAGAAAATTTGGCATTAAATAGCCTATAATAATTGATGTGCTATAAAACCAACCAACCCTTAACCCTTTCCGTCATAGCAACCCTTGTTGGGTTATTTGATATAGAAGCCATTTTTTTTGCAAACAATAAGATGATTGATTGATTTAAAAGGCATGACAACACGTCTAGGGTTATTTTAAGCCAATTATTTTGGAAATTGCATTCATTGTAAGTTTGTTGTAATTCCTGAGTTGGTGACGCAAAACCAGAAGACACACTCAGTGAGAATCGAAATCACTACTTAACCATATTTACCAACCCCTCCGCTAGGGCAGGATATGACACAAGGTCAATTTTTAAGCGGAGTTTAACAGTTTTCCTTCTCCTAGACTGGTTGCCTCACCAAGGCTGAAGAACCCAGTCTGCCCTACTATTTACCCATAGCTGGAGGGAGAATTATTGGATTCATACCTTTCCCAAGGGTATTAGTGCTATGTGAAATGCAATCAGTCTCGTTCAGGTTTTGAACTCGTGTCGCCGTGTCCATTTCCTACGACGATAACCATTACATCACGGGCACCTCCTTTCACTTTATATCACCTTTACAAGATATGTAATCTAAATGATAGATTGATGTTATCGGCATATCAACACGTCAAGGGTTATTTTATGCATAGATGTTTTAAGGAATCACGTTCCTTGTACGTTTATATTTGCATTTTTTGTATTGTTGTTTCTTTAGAGCGTATTCTTTGTCCACTGATAGATGGTTTCAAGTATTCCTATCAAATACAAATAATTTGCACACAGTTGTATGGTTTCAAGTATTCCTATCAAATACAAATAATTTGCACACAGTTGCATGGTTTCAAGTATTCCTATCTAATACAAATAATTTGCGCACAGTTGTATGGTTTCAAGTATTCCAATCGAATACAAATAATTTGCACACAGTTGTATGGTTTCAAGTATTCCTATCGAATACAAATAATTTTCCCACAATTGTATGGTTTCAAGTATTCCTATCTAATGCAAATAATTTGCACACAGTTGTATGGTTTCAAGTATTCCTCTCTAATACAAATAATTTGCGTACAGTTGTATGGTATCAAGTATTTCTCTCTAATACAAATAATTTGCGTACAGTTGTATGGTTTCAAGTATTCCTATCTAATACAAATAATTTGCACACTGTTGTATGGTTTCAAGTATTCCAATATAATACAAATAATTTTGTGGTTTCAAGTACTTATTTGTTTTAAATAATTGTAATTTGTTTGCACACAGTTATAGGATTAAACAAATTCTACAGCCCTGTCGGCAGCATCTCTGCGGAGGGGTAAGTTCCCCTTCAACGAGTGTCCTAAATATGACACTAAACAATCTGATAGTGATATTCGTGAGATTCCAGTAATAATGGAGATTAAGGGAATGCGGAATACGCCTTTATTGCCATCACTCCCGGATCCACTCTAGCCCGCAGTGGTAGCACCTGATAGGGTCCTATCTATGGGTCAAATAGAACTTATATACTTATATTAAACTCATATTAACTTGTATACTTGTATTAAACAGAATTGTTTGAAATAGAACAGTATCTTGACACTGAAACTGTATACTTATGCTCAACTGAATTGTTTGAAATAGAACTGTATCTTGACACTGAAACTGTGTATTTATGCTCAACTGAATTGTTTGAAATAGAACTGTTTTTGACATTGAAACTGTGTATTTATGCTCAACTGAATTGTTTGAAATAGAACAGTATCTTGACACTGAAACTGTATACTTATGCTCAACTGAATTGTTTGAAATAGAACTGTATCTTGACACTGAAACAGTGTACTTATGCTCAACTGAATTGTTTGAAATAGAACTGTATCTTGACATTGAAACTGTGTATTTATGCTCAACTGAATTGTTTGAAATAGAACTGTATCTTGACACGGAAACTGTGTACTTATGCTCAACTGAATTGTTTGAAATAGAACAGTATCTTGACACTGAAACTGTGTACTTATGCTCAACTGAATTGTTTGAAATAGAACTGTTTTTGACATTGAAACTGTGTATTTATGCTCAACTGAATTGTTTGAAATAGAACTGTATCTTGACACGGAAACTGTGTACTTATGCTCAACTGAATTGTTTGAAATAGAACTGTTTTTGACATTGAAACTGTGTATTTATGCTCAACTGAATTGTTTGAAATAGAACTGTATCTTGACACGGAAACTGTGTATTTATGCTCAACTGAATTGTTTGAAATAGAACTGTATCTTGACATTGAAACTGTGTATTTATGCTCAACTGAATTGTTTGAAATAGAACTGTTTTTTAACATTGAAACTGTGTATTTATGCTCAACTGAATTGTTTGAAATAGAACTGTATCTTGACATTGAAACTGTGTATTTATGCTCAACTGAATTGTTTGAAATAGAACTGTATCTTGACACAGAAACTGTGTACTTATGCTCAACTGAATTGTTTGAAATAGAACTGTATCTTGACATTGAAACTGTGTCCTTATGCTCAACTGAATTGTTTGAAATAGAACTGTTTTAACATTGAAACTGTGTATTTATGCTCAACTGAATTGTTTGAAACAGAACTGTATCTTGACACTGAAACTGTGTACTTATACTCAACTGAATTGTTTGAAATAGAACTGTTTTGACATTGAAATTGTGTACTTATGCTCAACTGAATTGTTTGAAATGGAATGTATCAAAAAAAAAAAATCTGTTTTATAATGAGTGATTGTCTTGTATCTTTATTTCTGTCCGTTCTTAGAGGATCCTTTTAACAGAGATATAAAGCAAACTTTATTTCTATAAATATATGAATTATGACACGGGAATTTTTACGTACGATAAAAATATTCCCCGAAGTTAACGGTTAAACGGAGATAATTTTTAAAATTACATCTGACGAACCCTCAAAACGGGAGGAATAAATTTCTGATGGAATATATCTATTGATTTTCTTGTTTCTCAACAATATTTTGCTATGCATAATCTTATATATATATATATATATAAACTTTACATTGAACCCTCAATTAGGATAATTCCGTTTAAGTTTATATATATATATATATATATATATAGGCAGCATTTCTTCGTTAATGCAAATTTCATTAAACATAATAGACATTTTATGCCTACATATTTTCTTCTGGATCCGTTCGAATTCCCGTATTACTTTTATCGTATTCGGGGGGAATTGATTTAGGTATTGTCCATAGTTGTATGTATTCCTAGTACTTTCTGCCCGACTTTGGGCCATCATCAGGGGTGAATCTATTACAAAAGTGATGTAACTATTGTTTTAGCAAATTACTACTGTGTAAGGACGTCTTTGCCGTTGAAGATTATGCGTTTGCTTTTTTTTTTTACAATGCACCTTTCTGACACAAGTTCAATAGCTCAGCATTTAAAAAAAACATTCATGCCCAACAACACAACTACGAAAAATTCTCACCGACAACACAACAATACTCGAACATCAGATCCTCAAAGCACTATATATTAGAAACCTGCAACCAGCACTAAATTGAATTAATTTTCAAACCAGTGCTAATGTACTTAAATGTCTTTAGCTACTGGCACTATTTACAGAATTACATTTAAAAGCAAACGCCATAATCTTCAACGGCAAAGACGTCCAGGGCTTGAACTATTACGACGGTAACCATAGCACTACGAACGCCTCCATGCATGTGTATGTATGTGTGTGTATTAGGATAATTATCTATCGAGTTGGAACTGAATGTATGTATGTGTGTGTGTGTGTATGTATGTGTTTATGTATGTGTATATGTATGCACGTATGTATGTGAATATGTATGTATGTGTGTGAGTATGTGTGTATTTATGTATGTGTGACACTATGTATGTATGTATGTTTGTATGTATGTACGTATGTATGTATTTATGTATGTGTGTATGTATGATGTATGTATGTGAGTATGTATGTATGTATGTATGTACGTGTATATGTATGTATGAGTGTGAGTATGTGTGTATGTATGTGTGAGAGTATGTATGTATGTATGCGTGTATGTATGTGTTTATGTATGTGTATATGTATGTAGGTATGTATGTGTGTGTGTGAGTATGTGTGTATGTATGTATGAGTATGAGTATGTATGCATGTATGTGTGTGTGTATATATGTACGTATGTATGTGTTTATGTATGTGTGTATGTATGTGAGTATGTATGTATGTATGTATGAGAGTATGTATGGGTGTATGTGTGTATGTATGTGTGTGAGTATATATGAATGTATGTGTGTGTAAGTTTGTGTGTGTGTGTGAGTATGTATGTATGTATTTATGTATGTATGTGTGTGAGTATGTATGTATGTATGTATGTATGTGTGTGAGTGTGTATGTATCTATGTATGTCATATATGTGTGTGAGTATGTATGTATGTATGTATGAGTGTATGTGTGTATGTATGTGTGTGAGTATGTATGTATGTATGTATGTATGTACGAGGATCATTAAATAAGTTTCCAGACTTTTTTTCGTATGGCCACTTTTATTGATAGTACACACATAAAACTCTAGTCCCCTTCGAAGCAATCTCCTCCGGCTGCAATGCACTTGTTCTACCGTTCCAACAACTTCTGCAAGGCCCCATGGAAGTCCTCTTGTGTGAGCATGTCAGTGACCTTCGTCACAGCCTCTTTCATCTCCTCAGTTGTCTCATAACGACAGCCTCTTAGCTTAGGGAATAACGAAAAGTCACAGGGAGCAAGGTCTGGACTATAGGGAGACTAAAGAACTGTCTTGATGCCCATCCTGGTCAAATAGTCTGTGACAAGGATGGAGTTGTAGACTGGTGCATTGTCCTGGTGGAAATGCAACTGACCCGATTTGAAGATTGCTGGCCTCTTCTGACGTAATCTCTTCCTGAACTCCCTTAAAACCTCAACATAGTAACCCTAACCCTAACCCTTTGGCCAATCAACTCTGGTGTATTGACTTCCTTACTCCTCCCACACGTCTCATCATCCCTCACAGACTCCCTGCCTTTCTTGAATCTCTTATGCTACTCAAAAACTGATGCTCAATTCATGCAAGATGCTCCAAAAGCAGTCTGAAGTTTTCTAAACGTTTCTGTGGCATTTTTTCCATGTTTAAAGCAATTTTATTGCATATCGTTCTTCCTCACGTTTAGATTGCATTTTTGAAATTCACCTGCTGTGACAATCAGACTTTAGTAGGGTGTATTCCAATTCCTGTTGTAGCTGTTGATTTGAACCTGAAATCATAAAAATTGGTCCGTCATCTCATAAGATGTATAGCAATAACATACTGAATTTTCAAGTGTCTACGACAAATTTTAAATACGTGTACAAAAAAAGTCTGGAAACTTACTGTATGCACAACGTATGTATGTGTGAGAATATGTATATATGTATGTATGTGTGTGTATTTGTTTTGTAGTATCTCTGATAATCATTCCATTCAAAATACCAAACGAATCCAGGAGAATTCTAACCTTTCCAAGCACTAGTTGTCTACTTTTAACTTTCCCACTGATATATATATATATATATATATATATATATATATGGCGGGGGGCAATATTCAGCGTTTAAAAGCATTTTCTTTTCTTTTTTGTTTCTTCTTATAACCTCTTTACATTTCTATAATTATTGCCTGTCTGATGAGCTCCTGCATCGTAAACAGAGAGCTAACTCCTTCCTTTTCTTACTTCCAAATGCGCAAACTTAAAAAAGAAAAAAAAAAGATCACGGGACTGTAATTATTTAAAAGGTTAAATGAAGATTTATTAAATAAAATTTGTAAAGATAAAGTTTCAAGGTTGAAGATCTCAAGTCAAATCTAAATATCACATGTATTTTTGTTACAGTTGTTGTAATAGTGCAGCTTAGATATTACAGCATTACCGTGGAATCTGAAAGGTTGTATCCCTAAACGACAAATGGGTGTTAGAACAAAATACTCCAACTACATAAATTTACCTTGTAAACTAAATTTGTGTGATGGGAGAGTCCCCGTGGCGTAGTTGCAAACGTGCCCAGCTACGATATCGTAATAAACGATTTCGAATTCCAGTCGTTGTATTGCATTCACTTTCGAACAAATACTCTTCGGAAAGGCAACACCCTTCAGCTATGAGTTCAATAGTACCACAACTGTTTTCTACAAAGATGGTTTTGATATTGAATAACCCACGAAGTTTGATATGCCATTAGACAAAGGAATTTATGGATAAAAAAAACTCTTTCGAAATATTTTGTGGAGGTAAGTGCTCGTGGCAACACCCAAGCGAATGAGTTCGAATTTACGTAACTCCAACGTGCTGATTACATTTTTGATCACTAACATGCGGATATTGAATTAATTTGTCGTAAGGATGAAAAATATATATAGGTTCTACTTAAGGCCCTTTTAAAAACGACGATACAATCATAGTTGTTTCCAACATGAAACACGTAGAAACAGAACTAGTTTATCAAACTGCGCGAGGGAAATTTAAAAAAATTAAGTACAGACTCTATATTTAAATGGGAGATAGTAAAAAATGTCGTAGATATAAAGTATGCGATAAATATTGAAAAATGTTCATGGAAGAAAAACTAGCTATAGCTTTCTACAGAAATTCAAATGAATTACTCAAGCAAAGGTCGGAAATGCTTAATATTTTCAGGCACAAAGATGTTTGGTTACTTGGTTGCTAAAATATGATATTCTCTTGCTAATTTTTTATTCTTTCGGCCGACCTTTTAATCAATTAAATATCATTGACCCAACCTTTTCTTAGTTTATCTTGATGATCTAATAAGTTGATATATAGATAGATTACCTCTGATTCTTTTAGTAGCCGTATCTCGCTCTGCTTAGAGTATTGAGCACTCTTAAGTTTAGCTTAAGGTATTCTGTCGGTGTTTTTTCTTTTGACTAGGCATTGCAGTATTGATTGATTATTTTCAAGTTCTAAGAATGTTTTTAATTTCTAATTTCTTTATGGAATTTTTTCTCAATTTGTATAATATTTTTTTTATTTACAGATTGTTTCATCTGAGGTTTTTTTCACACCGTCAGAATCATAGAATAGGTATGAATGGATCTGATGAAGTTTTGTTAAAAATTATTTTTGAGTCTTTGATTCATATCAATGCTCTTAACAGGATGGAAATAAATTTATTATCCTAATGTGACTGAGTATTGTTTTTTTTTTTCTGGAAATAATATTATTTGCTCTATGAATTTATTTACATAGAGCTCTCTACCAGGAATATCTAAATATTTGAAATTTGAATAAATTATTTGTCCTGGCGGAATTGTTCCCTACTCCCTTATCCTAATGAATTACGTAAGCAAAGGTCGGAAATGCTTGATATTTGCAGGTATAAAGATGTTTGGTTACTGTATTACAAAAGTGAAGTAATTTTTGTATCTAAATTACTTGTATTGTGTAGCGTTTACTTTTCGAATTTGTTTCTATAAATAGCGTCAGTAGCTAAAGACATTTAAGAACATTAGCACTAGTTTCAAAATTAATTCTGTTAAGTTTGGGTTGTATGTTTCTAATATGTAGTGCCTCGAGAATCTGTAGTTTTTGCTTGTTATTTTGCTGTTCTAATATTGTTGTGTTTTCGGTAAGAATTTTCCGTAATTCTGCTGTTGGGCATGATTGTTTTTTTAAATACTGTGCTATGGAACTTGTATCAGAAAGGTGCATTGTAAGTTTTCTCGATAGGGTAGTTGAGGTTAAATCAATATATATATTGCTATTTTCAGAGATCCAATCTCCAAAAGGACATTTAAATTGATATATAACGGTGGTTTTTTGCAAAACTCCAATCGAGGGAGAAGAATTATTTTTAATGACTAAGTTGGAGGTTTTAAATTTATCATAATATATAATAAGTTGTTGTTTTTTTTTTATTAGGATCAGTGGGGAGTATGTTTCTGTGAATCAATGTTTTCAATATTTTTTCATCGGATTTATAATTGTAGTGCATTTGATTGCGGTAAAAAAGTTTGATATATGTTTGTTGACTGGGTGGAGTAGTACAGTGTTTATTTTGTTGGTTAACATTTTTAATCTTACGTTTAATTTGTTCATCAACAATATAGTTAGGAAACCCATTATCGATGGGAGCCTGTTTTATGTTTTTTTACCTCTTTATAAAATATTGTTTTGGTGGAGGAGATCAGTTTGACACGGGATATCAGGTAATTAATAATTGCTTTTTTTATATCTGAAGGGGCATTCACTTTTAAAGTTGAGGGTACAGGAGTTATTATTTGAGGGGTTTTAGAAGAGTGCGGAGTACCCCTTTATTACCATCGCTCGCAGTGCCATTCTGAGTGGTAGCACCAGATAGGGCCCTATCTATGGGTCAAATAGAACTAAACTGCGTACTTGTGCTAAACTGAATTACTTGAAATAGAACTGTTTATGTGTATATCAATGAATTTGGCATTAAATAACCAGCAATGGTTGATATGTCATAAAACCAGACCAAACCAAACCAGACCAAACCAAACCGATTGAGTATAGAGGGTGCTGAACTTGCACGATTTTGTGTTTCACCAAAAGCTACGGTTCAAAAACCATCAAAAATAATTTAAGTAAGGAAGTCAGAATACTAGAGTTGATTGGCCAAAGAGTTAGGGTTAGGGTTACTATGTTGAGGTTTTAAGGGAAGAGATTCCGTCAGAAGAGGCCAGCATTCTTCAAATCGGGTCAGTGGCATTTCCACCAGTACAATGCACCAGTCCACAACTCCATCCTTGTCACAGACTATTTGACCAAGATGGGCATCAAGACAGTTCCTCACTCTCCCTATAGTCTAGACCTTGCTCCCTGTAACTTTTGGTTATTCCCTAAGCTCAGAGGCTGTCGTTATGAGACAATTGAGGAGATGAAAGAGGCTGTAACGAAGGACATTGACACACTCGCACAATAGGACTTCCATGGGGCCTTCCAGAAGTTGCTGGAACGGTACAACAAGTGCATTGCAGCCGGAGGAGATTACTTCGAAGGGGACTAGAGTTTCATGTGTATACTATCCATAAAAGTGCCCATACGAAAAAAGTCTGGAAACTTATCAAATGCACCTCGTATATCAATGAATTAGGCATTAAATAACCAACAATGGTTGATATGTCATAGAACCAAACCAAACCAAACCAAACCAATTGAGTATAGAGGGGGCTGAACTTGCTCAATCTTGTGTTTCACCAAAAGCTGCGGTTCAAAAACCATCAAAAATAATCTAAGTATTTTTCCACATGACACTGACAAAGTCTAGATGTCTAAACCGTTGTCTCGACGACTAGACATCATAACATCATCATATAAATTGTTTGGATGTGTTTCTGTTTAAATTTTAGAAATTTATAAGATTTGTAAGCGAATAGTTTGTTGGTAACTTTATTTTTAAACAAACCAGAGCTCATCCACGACCTCACAAATATTAACCATCCGTAGAATCCTTGAAGGTGTACGGGCAAAGAACCTACAAGCGACATTAATATTTGTCGACTTTACCAAGGCTTTCGACTCCATTCACAGAGGAAAGATGGAACAAATCCTACTAGTGTACGGCATACCTAAAGAAACCGTAGCGGCAATAACGATTCTCTATAGAAACACTAAAGTAAAAGTACGATCACCAGATGGAGACACAGAATACTTCGACATTGTAGCAGGAGTACTACAAGGGGACACGCTGGCTCCGTATCTCTTTATCATTTGTCTAGACTACGTACTTAGAAAATCGATTGACAAAATCAGAGAGAATGGCTTCGAGCTGACGAAGAAAAGAAGCAGAAGATACCCCGCAACAACAATTACCGATGCCGACTACGCCGATGACATCGCGATACTGGCAAATGCACTCGACCAAGCCGAAAAACTACTGCATAGTTTGGAACGAGCAGCAGCAAGCATAGGCCTCTATGTTAATGCACACAAAACGGAATATATGTGCTATAATCAAACGGGGGACATCTCCACTCTAGAAGGGACCCCACTTAAACTAGTAGACAAATTCACTTACTTAGGAAGCAGCGTCGCATCAACCGAAAAGGACATCGAAACGAGGTTAACGAAAGCATGGACAGCTATCAATAGGCTATCGATTATATGGAAATCAGACCTAACCGATAAAATGAAACGCAGTTTCTTCCAGGCAGCGGTCACATCGATACTGCTATATGGATGCACTACATGGACGCTAACAAAACGACTGGAGAAGAAGCTAGATGGCAATTACACAAGAATGCTGCGTGCAATCCTGAACAAGTCCTGGCAGCAACACCCCACAAGACACCAACTGTACGGCCACCTGCCCCCTATCACGAAAACTATTCAAGTTAGACGAACCAGACATGCAGGACACTGCTGGAGAAGCAGAGATGAACTCATAAGAGATGTACTCTTATGGATCCCCACACATGGCCGTGCAAAAGCAGGACGACCAGCTCGAACGTACATTCAGCAGCTATGTGAGGATACAGGATGTTGTCCTGAAGACCTACCTAGGGCGATGAACGATAGGGAGGAGTGGCAAGAGAGGGTCAGGGATATCCGTGCTACCAGCGCGATATGATGATGATGATGGTTGGTTGGTTTGTTGGGTTTTTATGGCATATCAACCTTTGTAGGTTATTTAACACCAAATCAATTTTTATGAAAATAGTTAGTTCTATTTCAAACAATTCAGTTTAGCATGAGTACACAGTTTAATTGTCAAAAACATTTCTATTTCAAACTATTCAGTTTATTCAAACAGTTCTATTTCAGCTAATTCAGTTTAGCTCAAGTAAATATTTTGTTTACACAGTAAAATGTCAAAACAGTTCTATATTAAACAATTCAGTTTATTGTAAGTACAGTTTCAATGTGAAAAATGGTTCAATTTCAAAGACTTCAGTCTAGCATAAGCATGCAGTTTAAATGTAAGTACAGTTTGATTGTGAAAAACATTTCTATTTCAAGCTATTCAGTGTAGTCAAACAGTTCAGTTTAGCCTAAGTATGCCGTTAGTTCTATTTAACCCATAGATAGGGCCCTATCAGGTGCTACCACTCCGGGCCAGAGTGGACCTGCGGGCAATGGCAATGAAGGGGTGCTCTGCATTCCCCAAAGCTCCAGAATTACTGGAACCTTACCATCAGATAGTTTAGTGTCATATCCAGGACACTCAAGTATGGATTTCGAATACGAATAATTCTATTCAATACTAATCATTTGTTTGCACACAGTTAAATAGTTTCAAGTATTTCTACTAAACACTAATAATTCTATTTGCTTGCACACAGTTTAATGTTTTCAAGTATTACAATCAAACACTTTTATTTCTATCTAATATTAATTATTTCTTTGCACACAGTTAAATAGTTTCAAATATTTCTATCTAGTAAGTAAAGTTAGCGATCATAGTCGAGGGAGACCCAAAGTCCCCTTTTCAGTAGCTAATACACCGAGGTTTAGAGGGGAGGGTGCTACTCCTTTCACTGGATTGTTCCACTTTACCCTTAATGCTGAGTGTTATGCTTGGGGGCATCAAGTACCATGTTTTGAATCTTTTGTATAATTCGACGGGGGATTGACACCCGGTCTCCTGCGTCATTAGCGAACACTCTCCCAACTAGATTCGGGTCACACTTGACTACGGTCGCCAACTTTATTCATTGCAATCTAATACTAATAACTAATATTAATAATTTGTTTGCACACAGTTAAATAGTTTCAACTATTGCTATCTGATACGAATAATTCTATTAAATATTTGCTTGCACACAGTTAAATGGTATGAAGTATTGCTATGAAGCACTTTTAGTTCTATTTAATTTTAGCCATTTCTTAGCACACATTTGAATGGTTTCAAGTATTGCTATCTAACACAAACAATTCTATTTAATATTAATCATTTGTTTGCACACAGTTAAATACTCTCAATTGCAGTTGATGATTAAATAGTTATATTTGACCCATAGATAGAACCCTAACATTGTGAGTTAGAGTAGACCTGGGAGTGATGGCAATGAAGATTGGATGTATATTATCCAAAGCTCTAGGACTATAGCCGCACCATCAGATGTGATTTCATATTATACCCAGGAGACTTATTGTTGATGCTGGTGGGTGGTGTTATACCTCTTCAGAGGTGCAGTCAGTGTATTATACAACATTGACCAACAGAACGACCTCTTAAACAAAATGTTTCTTATACTGAAACAGTCTTCCAGGCAGCGGTCGTATCAATACTGCTGTATGCATGCACTACTTGGACGCTAACTAAACGGCTGGAGAAGCTAGACGGCAATTACACAAGAATGTTGCGAGCAATATTGAACAAGTCTTGGCGGCAACACCCCTCAAGGCACCAACTATACGGCCACCTGCCTCACATCACGAAAACTATCCTCGTTAGACGAGCCAGACGTGCGTGACACTGCTGGAGAAGCAAAGACGAGCTCATAAGTGATGTACTTCTATAGACCCCAGCATATGGCCAAGCAAAAGCAGGACGACCAGCTCGAACATACATACAGCAGCTATATGAGGATACGGGATGTAGCCCTGAAGACCTGCCGGAGGCGATGAACGATAGAGAGGAATGGCGAAAGAGGGTCTGGGATATCCGTGCTAGCGGCACGACATGATGATGATGATGATGATACACGATGAACTGATAACAAGGCACTCTTTTGTCACAACTTTTAAGTCATTTCTAAGTTCATCGATTGCACAATAATGATAATTTATCATCTAAGAAAGTCAGATAAAAAGCAATCTTGATAATTATCAGTGTAACATAGCCAAATACGAATATGTGAAATATACGGATATGTGAAATGTTCACATGCATCGGAATCCTGAAACACTTACGACTCTCGGTAGTTCAGGTACGAATGTTATAGTGTCATACACATATACATCTACATACATGCAGCATCACAACGACACAATAATAAAGGACGAGCAAAGGCTTCTTTAAAAAAAATATGTACCTCTCACTTTATATTAAGGGTTCGAAAAGGGTTACTCAGGGTTTTACTGTGAGAGGGAGTTGGAGACCGAACAGAACTGCAATATATTGACCCCCACTCTTATGACCGTCAGCTTTGTGTCTTTCTCGTTCTCCAGGGCTGCTCAACCGGAAGCCCAGGGTCTCAGCTTTCTGCTGAGTGCTGGCTTTCTCTACCACATCTTGTCAGCAACTTCTCTGGACCCCAAATCAATCAGGGGCCTCGAGGGCCCCTTCGGCCTGGCGTGGCTTTCCCTATCACATCTCGTCTCTAACTCCAACTGTCTGACTTCTTGTCTTGACTGAGTTATATAATAGTTAAACACCCACTCAATCGCCCACTCAATCTTTGGAGTGGCATGTTTGATCGTCATCAAGCGGAAATAACTGTCATGCAGTTCGCAAGTCACTCTCTTCCGGTGCATCACTCTGTAGCAGCACAGTGGGACCTTCACCTTGTCCTATATTATCAGCCGAGCTCACCTGCGCGATTTCTTTCGATTAATGGCCATTGGGATGTGTCACTTCCGCTATCTTTGGAATGGCATGTTTGCTCAGGCCGAAGGTCAAAATACAACACGAAACGTTTATTGACTTCTTGAGTCTAGTCTTTTGACACGAGGAGAGAGAGACACAATTTTTAGACCCCACTGGACTAGCCTCACCTAGGTCCAAAAAATCAACTTGCTTCGTCTACGTTCAAATCTCAACTAACTGCTTTTTTTCAAAATCACCCAAACTCCCCAGCCCATCGTTTCCGGGCATGACGTCATTCACATCCCCAGTCACATTTCCTATCCAGGGTTTTTATTATGACATTTGTGATTGTCACATCCTCCCGCACGCGCGTGAACACCTGCATTCAATGTGTGCGCTTGCACGTGCACTAAGCCGAATAGTTCTAATCCTAACTAAACCGAATGATAAGATATAACCAACGAAAAATGATAATATAAAAAAAATCATTCCGCAATTGTATAACATCAGAATTAATATCAATTCATTTGTAACATACCCATACATGAATATGTGAAACGTACATATAATGTTCATAAAATGTTCATATATAACACAGAAATCCTGAAATACAAAAACACTTACTTCTTAGTTCAAGTACGAAACATTTTTTTTTATTACCTTTGAGTAAAAAGGTTTTTCGACATAAGAAGAAAGATATACATTCTTTCTATATTGACTTTTCTATCTGCCCCCCCCCACACACACGCGTGCGGCCCCGAAAGTCAACCGTCTTTTTCCGAGCCAGGAACTCAACTAACTGCCTTTTCTCAAATCTCCCAAAATCCTCCGCGCACGCTTCCAATGCATGACGTCTTTCACATCCCCTGGTCATACTTTCTATCCGGGGTTTTTATTTTGACATCTGTGAACGACACATCCTCCCCGCGCACGCGTCAATACCTGCGCTCAAGTTTGCACCTAACTAACCCATGCGCTAAGCGAAAGGTTCTCAACCTAAATAAACCCAAAGGCAAGATATATAAAACGAAATCCCTCGGCCATTATATTACACATTTTGTCTGAAAAATATAAAGAGTGTACATAATAAGAGAATTTTGTATATACTACCAACACTTCTATGGGTTGCCTCCAGTTGAAGCAATTGGAGACAGTGAAGGCCAGAGTGAGAGCCAGTTGCAGTCAAGAAGAAAACCCCGCTGGGGCTGTTACTCACAGCGGCCTCCGGTTAAGCAAACCTATCCGAGATATACAAGAAGTGCTAAGTGGGCCTTGAAGATAACACAGCGTGCTATGGTCAAGAGAAGAAGTTATGGGTCAATATAGCAATCTGTCTCCCTCCATCCCTCTGTCTCACAAACCACAGAAGCTTCAACTCCTTTCGAAATAATAAAAAGACGTATATTTTCTTTTAAAGAAGTGTTGTCCTTCATTACTTCAACCGTTATACAACAATTACAAGCACACTAACATCGTGAGCATAAGTGGAATATCTGGACATAGTAGTAGCACCAAGTGGTGTAAGATCGTGTAGGACCGGGTTCACCCTCAACTTGCAAAGGAAGGAGTCTAACGCAAGAACATACAACATGGAAGCGAGAGAACAACTTCGACGAATTGATCGAGACTTACCCTGTTCATTTCCCAAGGGTATTAGTGCTATGTGAAATGCAATCGTCCAGGATTTGAACTCGTGTCGCCGCGTCCATTTCCAGCAACGATAACCATTACACCACGGGCACATCCAGTTGTTATAGACAGCCACCAGAAAGGGGTCAAACATGTGCGAAAATCTCAAGTACACTTCCTTGGGAAGACCATCGATTCCGGGAATTTTGTCCAACTCAACTGTTTTCAGCGCCTGCCAAATTTTATCCACCGTTATGCACCCCGCACACTCAGTCGCTTCCGTCGCCTCAAGGTGAGGGAAGTCGGCTAGATTGGCGTCGAACTGGTGAAAAGTTTCTGAAAGTAAACACAAAATTCCATGCAAATGCCTTCGTTTGTAGTCTGGCGTCCGTCCAGCGATATAACACTCGCGATATGTCGCTGTGAAGAATGTCTAATTTCCTCAGGTCGTAATTTGTGAGCCATATTCCTTGCCTCGCAAGACTTTTTAAAACCTAGCCTTAACTACTAAAGCAAGCAACTTTTTTATGTAAAAAAGCCAGTTCTGCCTTAGCAATGTTAGTTTCTACACCATCTCCTGTTTTTATTGCTCAATATATCCTAGATTCTAATGCTCTTCGTACTGCTAATCTATCTTGCTTGAATCTTCTATAGTTGGCAGCAAAAGATCTAATTCAATCCTTAAGCATAGCCCACACACAATCCTCAATTATGACATCTGTCAATTCCTGCTTTAGTATTAGTTCAAGCTGGTCTTGAAAATCCTTTTCATCCAGCAAGGGTACATTGAATTTCCATTAACTAGACATCCTAACCTTATGGTCATCTAAATTAATTGATACACGGATACATCTGTGATCTATATTTTTAAACGACTCAAAACTTGGACCATCTAATAAATCTGAGTCGACTCTACTAAAACTCGGTCAAGAAGATAGCAAGAAAGCTGACCTGAAGCGCCCCTATTGCTCCAAGTCCAATCTACCCTTCTTGGATGCTCTTCTCTGAATTCCTCAATGAGACCGAATCTCGCGACAAACTCTTGGAAGTATTTGGCGTCCAAGTTATCGGCAACCTGTCTTGTTCACTCAGGTCTATGTTGGGATCAAAGACGGCCTTTCCAGTTTCCCACTAAAACTATCCACCTCGATAACGTCACCAAGGGCTCGATGCACCGAAAACAGTCGAGAATGGTCACTAGTGACCATGAACCCTGTAAATGTAAGGAAACAAAATGCCATGTCCTTTCTGATAATGTCCAGCACACAAAGTCTCTGCTCGCCGGATCTGAAAAAGCAAAAGAACATGTCGCATTAAGGTTTCATCTGATCAACCAAGAGACCCCGCTCGCACAAGTGTCAAAGTAGGTTTTAAAAGGTTGGTAAACATTTGACAGTATACCCTCACTGAAATTGGAGTCAAAGTGGGTCTCCTACAAACAATAAATATCCACCCCGCGGAGCAGGAGGTGAGAAAGAAGTTGTCATCTCTTCAAGTCAGACCTTAATCCGCAAGCATTCACACTTAATTTCATTATTATGGTATAGGAGTTGGGTCCCTGGAATGAAACTGACGGTCTAGCTCATGGATCCAAAATCTCTTTATCGATGAGCGAGACCACTGATATCCCGCGGAAATCTTAGTTTCAATGGCCTATAGAGGGAAATGTACCAATAAATAGGGACCCTCCTTGATACAAACTTCGTCTGTAATGAGGACAGAGAGCGAGCCGAGGGTTAAGGCAGCTTCTCCAATTATACTCATGATTCCTGATTCATTTAGACTCTTGTCCCATTCTGATCACTGGCAGCACCAAAGCTCTCGGTTCTCCACATTTTTTACCGCCGACTTCTTTGAAGTTGTGGAGGAGCCTTAAATCCGTGTGGTGTTGCAGCTGTAGTTTCTTTCCCTTCCCCAGACGCTTGCGTCCACCCTACATACGTCTTCCCGCCTTTTGTACCTCAGCAAATCTTTTTCTTTTGTTTGGGTAGCTCATCCTCCGAGCTACTAACGGAAGAGCTCCGCTGCCGTTTCATAGGGAGTTGTTGTTATTGTTGCTGATGATGCAGCTGGTGATGCCACTGCTGCTACTTGTTGTTGTTGGTGGTGGTGGTGCCACTGCTACTGCTGCTGCTGTTGTTTTAATTGCTGCAGCGGTGAAGGATAAGCTCCTTTTGAGATTTTTTGTGGGTATATGCATCCACCGGTCTGGTGACGTCAAAAGTGACCTGACTGTCCGTTGTTTGGAGGAAGACGGGGCGGAGCGGGAATACATATGCTGGAAAGGGAACCGATGGTTTTTCCTTGTTCAGTTGCTTTTTGAATTCCACGAGTTTCTCGAATTTCTCCCTCACTCACACTAGAGCATCTGCCTTTTGTTGTTGTTACTGTTGTTGTTATTGTTGTTGCATATGTTGGCGGTAACTTTACTTTGTAAGTGTCCGTCCGGGAAATTTTTTGAGACTGATTTTCAGCAAGTTGGGTCCTTTCACTTTTTCTTATCGTCAGCCACTTCGCCTTTGACTTTCGGGGTTATCCAACGCCTCTGTTGTTGGTAAACGAGAAGTCTCAAAGGGAGGGGGATGACTTTCCCAAACAGGAGCGGAAACCGCAGTCCTGACTGTGGGGTGGACTACCGGAGTTTTCTTTCTACCTTTCCTCATGGTAAGTGAGAAAGGATTCCGATTCATTCTTCTCCAGGTAATTTGCAGATAAGTGACCATTTTCTCCACAATGCCAACAGGTTGGTTTCCTTAATGTCACTATATCAGACAGCCTACGCCCTTCCAGATCCAACCAGTTGGGAATAAGTAGAAGGCTTTTCTATCAATCAATGAGACCGAATCTCGCGACAAACTCTTGGAAGTATTTGGCATCCAAGTTGTCGGCAATCCGTCTTGTTCACCCCGGTCTATGTTGGGATCAAAGACGGCCTTTCCAGTTTCCCACTAAAACTATCCACCTCGATAACGTCACCAAGGGCTCGATGCACCGAAAACAGTCGGGAATGGTCACTAGTGACCATGGACCCTGTAAATGTAAGGAAACAAAATGCCATGTCCACTCCCCGCGCATCTTGTCGTGTGATACTGACACAATGTTCCTGAATGGAAAACATGGACGCGAGTAAATTCACATCTATGAAATGGTTGGGAACCTCATACACTGCCACGTCCAAGATATTCGGTTCTAAAGATATAATCTTTACTTTCTTTCATGGCGATGGCATTTTCTGTTAGAGGCAACAGTACGTCCCCAAAAGCGTAAGAGGTGCCAGCTAACACCTTTACTCCCAGATTGGCCAACGATTTAGTCTTTTGAGTCTTGCACTCCTTTTTGTTCGTTCGTCAATCACAAAAACCGACACTTTTTTTTCTGTTGGTCTGAGATGCTCCAAATTGTACAAAAGGTGTTTCTCGCTCACGTTGTGGGATATGGCTTTACCCGTTGGACCAATTCGTCGACGTTGACAGTTACCTTTGGGGGACGTCCAGACATTAGAAAAGCTCCACTAGTTTTGTTTTCGCGTATTTTTTCGTTTGACTAGTCTGTGTTTTTTTTTTTTTGTGTCTAATTTTTTGTCAGACTGACCTCCTTACTCGGGGGTCACAAAAAGGGCTTTATGGCTGAGCGGCTACTTTTCTGTAACTACAGCTTAAAGCCAGAAACTCTAGTCTTGTCAAGTGTTTAAAAGTCCAACGAAGAGAAAGAAAAAAACAATTCTGACGAGACCTAGTCAATGAAAGGTAAGTTCGACTTAAGACATAATAAAAGAAAAAATTGTCAAACTTACGCTCACAAGAGTAAAAATAAAAACTATGTTCCGGGTACTGTCTTCCGGTGGAAAAAATGTCCGTCTGTTATTTACAACAATTTATTCACAACTCTTTTCTTCCGGTTTGTTTGGTTTGGTTTGGTTTGGTTTTAATTTGGTTGGATTTGGTTTGGTTATTTAATATCAAATCCTCTTTATACATAGATATTAAATATAGAGAATAAGGTTTGGTTTTATGGCATATCAACCATTGTAGGTTATTTAATACCGAATCCTCTTTACATATATATATATATATATATATTGAATATATATGATTTGGTTTGGTTATGTTTTGTGGCATATCAACCATTGTAGGCTATTTAATACCGAATCCTCTTTATATATATATATATATATATATATATATATATATATATGATTAAGCTTGGTTGGGTTTTATGGCATACCAATCTTTGTAGGTTACGAGGATCATTAAATAAGTTTCCAGACTTTTTTCGTATGGGCACTTTTATTGATAGTACACACATGAAACTCTAGTTCCCTTCGAAGTAATCTCCTCCGGCTGCAATGCACTTGTTCTACCGTTCCAACAACTTCTGGAAGGCCCCATGGAAGCCCTCTTGTGTCAGCGTGTCAATGACGTTCGTCACAGCCTCTTTCATCTCCTCAATTGTCTTATAACGACAGCCTGTGAGCTTAGGGAATAACCAAAAGTCACAGGGAGCAAGGTCTGGACTATAGGGAGGATGACGAACTGTCTTTATGCCCATCTTGGTCAAATAGTCTGTGTCAAGGATGGAGTTATGGACTGGTGCATTGTCCTGGTGGAAATGCTACTGACCCGATTTGAAGAGTGCTGGCCTCTTCTGACGGAATCTCTTTCTGAACTCCCTTAACATAGTAACCCTAACCCTTTAGCCCATCAACTTTAGTGTATTGACTTCCTTACACCTCCCACACCTCTCATCATCCCTCACAGACTCCGTGCCTTCCCTGAATCTCTTATGCCACTCAAAAACGGATGCTCGATTCATGCAATATGGTCGAAAAGCAGTCTGAAGCATTCCATATGTTTCTGTGGCATTTTTTCTAAGTTTAAAAAAGAATTTTTATAGCATATCGTTCTTCTAAAGTGTCCGCACGTCCAGATTGTATTTTTGAAATTCACCAGCAGTGACAATCAGGCTTTATTTGGGTGTATTCCAACTGCTGCTGTAGCTGTTGATTTGAACCTGAAATCATAAAAAATATTGGTCAGTCATCTCCTAAGACGTATAGCAATAACATAGTGAATTTTGAAGAGTCTATGACAATTTTAAATGCTTGTACAAAAACCGGGACATTGGCCCAGCGGTTAGAGTGTTCGCCAATGGCCCGGGAGACCTGGGTTCAATCCCAGGTCGAGTCATACCAAAGACTTTAAAAATGGAACTTGATATCACCTTGCTTAACACTCAGCATTATAAGGTACGGTTCAAGGGTAAAGTGGAGCAATCCTGGGAATGGAGTAGCGCCCTCCCCTACACCTTGGTGTAGTAGCTATCGAAAAGGGAGCCTTCGGGTCACCTTCGACTATGGTCGCTAACTTTACTTTACTTTACAAAAAAGTGTGGAAACTTATTGAATGCACCAAGAATATATATATATATATATATATATATACATGATATTAAAATAAGAATGAACCAACAGCTCCTCCCAATAATAAACTGAGAGGAACAAATTTTAAAAAAGTTTTCAGTGTAATTTAACTGTGTGTAGCTGTGTTAGTACAACTGTATGGTTGCACCACTTAGAGTTTAGCAAAAGGCTTGGAGAAAATGCTTAATGGGATATATACAAGGATTCTTCATGCTGTTTTGAATAAATCCTAGAAGCAGCACCCTACAAAACAGTCATTGTACAACCACATACCTTCCATCACACAAATCTTCCAAATAAGACGAGCAAGACATGCTGGGCACAGTTGGTGAAGTTAAGATAAACTCTTTAACAACGTTCTCCTATAGACTACTACTCATGGACACACCAGTGTTAACTGACCAGCAAAACCTTGTATTCATCAACACTTGAGGACACTGGATGCTACCTAGAGAACTTCCCAAGACTGATGGCCGATAGGGATGGTTGCCAAGAAAGAGAGAGAGAGAGAGAGAGAGAGAGAGAGAGAGAGAGAGAAAGACAGAGAGAGAGAGAGAAAGTGAGAGAGAGAGAGTCAAGGGAATAATTTATAAAATACCCAATATTCCTGTCCTTGTGTCAAACTTAGCTTAGTAAATAACTAATTCTACTGAAAAAAATGTTTCCTCTAAATTGCTAGACTGGTGATACTGATGAAGGTGAACTGGAATGAATTTTGTTGCGAGTGGCTTCACCACCACATCAACTGAAATTAAATCTTTTTCGTGTTATTATCCAAAGAATGTCAAGTTCTCATGACACGTGGAGAGAATCTTCCGCCTAATTGGCTATTCCACACCCATAAGTGCCCTGACTGAAAATTGTTTACCCTATTTGCATAATATGATAAAAATGTCAACAGAAAATCTTAGATTCGTGTGTTGACCTCTTTCCTTTGAACTTTTGTTTCGCGGTTATCATCTTTACATACACTCTTAGTTTATTCTATTTAAATTGGTTGCCCCCACACACCCCTTTTTTTTTTTTTTTTTTTTTTTTTTTTTTTGCTTAAAGAATTTATCTAAGCAGCAAGCGGAAGAAAATCATTTATTTTAATCAGCTACTAAAATAATATTATGTCTCCGTGAATATTCCTTCTAATTCGTTCATAATCTCTGGTTGTTATAAACAACAGTGTTTCACAACTGAAATGATTACATCATGCACTAGTCTCATTTCAGCATCCGTTCCTTTTGGCTGAATCTGATATGTCATTTTCATTATTAATTATGTAACAGCATTAGACTCAAAGAAATCAGTATTTTACGGTTGAATTCATTGCATCATGAAGTAGCTTCCTTTCAACATCCATTCCTTTGGGTTATATTTTAGAGTTTTTTTTAATTTTCTGACCAGTTGATCATTCCGGGCTGAAGAGATTGTTAAATGTTACTATTTATCAACAGCTGGGATTTGTTGGGAAGGGATCATTTCATACCAAGTCCACACCGGACTAACCGTTTCATGTTTGGATTTCAACAAAACTTTTAAGATACAGGGTGGAACGATAAAATTGTCGCCCTAGAAAAGACGACATGATTCCATTTTCATTTAATGAAGATTGGTTTTCTTTTTTTGTTGTAGACCATCTACTAGTTGGCCAGTTGTGTACAAATCTCAAGAGCGATAGGAGCCTTCTATCATGTCTGAAAGTGACACAATGTTTAACGAGCGAGATCGGAGACGCGCCGTTGTACAACTCATGCTCTCTACTGATCCAAGTTATGACCACAGGACCATTGCCAGCACCCTCAAAATGCAAATCTGGATTGCCACGAATAACGGGGATGTGCCCAGGGTGATGAAAACAAAGTTTCCGGCTACGGTTATGGTCTTTGGTGTGGTTTCAAGTGAGGGCTACATCATGCCACCTCACATCTTCGAAGTCGGCTTGAAAGTCAACACCAAAGTGTATCTGGATGTGCTGAAGAGTGTGGTGATCCCCTGGTGCAATCAGGTGGCCGGTGGCAGACCCTGGGTGTGGCAGCAAGACTCGGCTCCGGCCCACAAGTCCAAAGAGACCCAGGCTTGGCTTCAGAAGGAGTGCTACGACTTTGTACCCTTCTCTCACTGCCCCCCCCCCCTCTTCCCCGGACCTAAACCCACTGGACTACTTTGTTTGGTCATACGTCGAGAACATCACCAACATGACCTCCCACAACACCAAAGCCAGTGTAATCGCCATCCACCGAGCATTCGCCGAGATCCCGCCGACACTTGTGGAAAAGGCATGCTCCCAGTTCCGGATCCTTATCGAGGCGGTGATTGAGGCTGAAGGCGGCTACATTGAATAGATGTCAGCTCTACTACATAATCAAGTTAACTGAATTGATTTTTACTATAAAAGTTTTAAAATAAAGCTGTAGTGTTGTTTTCTTTAGGACGAAAATTTTAGCATTCAACCCTGTCTATTTGGATAATCTGTGAAAAGGATTTTAAATTTTATTTGGCTGAGATTATTTGACTCTTTTGTTTCCCATTATAGAAAACAAGATGCCATCAGTGTATTCTATGGAAATTATTTTAACTATAAAAATGCATAAGAAATGATTTTTACTATAAAAACGCATTTGACATGATTTTTACTATAAAAATGCATTGAAAATGATTTTTATTATGAGAATGCATTGGAAATAATTTTTACTATAAAAATGTACTGAAAATAACTTTTACTATAAAAATGCATAAGAAAGGATTTTTACTATAAAAATACATTGGAAATGATTTTTACTATAAAAATGCATTGGAAATGATTTTTACTATAAAAATGCATTGGAAATGGTTTTTACAATAAAAATGTATTGGAAATGATTTTTATAATAAAAAAGCATAGGAAAAGATTTTCACTATGAAAATGTGTCAGAAATGATTTTGATAATAAAAATTCTTTCCATAAAAGAAAACAAGGATTGAATGAAAAGAAAGAAAGAAAAATCTGTCTCATGAATGAATAAAGTCACCATTAAAGCCTTGCCTATTAATGAAATAAAATCCTAAGTGTCCTCTAATTCACTTACGACAAAGTGTTTATTCTCCTGCCCTCCAAACAAAAATAAAAACAAAAAAGAAAAATGATATTTTATGAACCATTGACTGTTATTAATTTGACTTGCCTATGTGGTATTTGTGGTTATAAAAAGGACAACTTGTAATTTGTCAGATGGTAAAAAGGGCCAGACGCAATTGTGGTGGATGATATTTTTGGTACAATCGCTTCTACTCTTTCTCATTTTTTTCCTTGATGCAACTCTTTTTTTTTTTCTATTCGTTCCATTCATTCTTTCTTTATGTTATTCTCTCTTTCTTGCTTTATGTCACATTCTTTCTTTCTTTTTTATATCTTTCTTTTTCTTTCTTTCTTTCTTTTTTCATTTCTCTTTTTTTCCCTATTTCTCCCCCCTCTCACTCTCCCTTTCTCTCTCTCCCACTCTCTTCATCTCTCACTCTCAATCTCTACCATTGTATATCTTTCTTTCTCTCAGTTCTTTTCTATCTATTCCTATTAATATTTCCTTCACCCCGTTATGCCTCAATTATTGTGATTTTACTATGAAAATACATTGGAAATGATTTTTACAATAAAAATGCATTGGAAATGATTTTTATTATAAAAATGTATTGGAAATGATTTTTGCTATAAAAATGCATGGGAAATGATTTTTGCTATAAAAATGCATGGGAAATGATTTTTACTATAAAAATACATTGGAAATTATTTTTACTATAAAATGCATTGGAAATGATTTTTATTACAAATATGGATTGGAATTTTTTAATATTACATTCTATTGGAAATTATTTTTACTATAAAATGCATTGGAAGTGATTTTTACTATAAAAATGCATTGGAAGTGATTTTCATTATAAAAATGCATAGGAAATGATTTTGATGATAAAAATTAATAGGAAATTATTTTATTATAAAAATGCAAAAGAAATTATTTTAACAATAAAAATGCATAGGAAGTAGTTTTTTCTTTAAAAATACATTGCAAATTATTTTTACTATAAAAATGCATGGAAAATAATTGTCACTATAAAAATGTATCAGAAATGATTTTTACTCTAACATTTTATTAGAAATCATTTTTACTATAAAAATGCATTGGAAATGGTTTTTACAACAGAAATGCAGAGGAAATTATTTTTACTATAAAAATGCACTGAAATGATTTTCATTATAAAAATGTATTATATATATATATATATATATATAACTCATTTGAAAATGAATTCACAATAAAACTTAATTAGACATTTGATTTAACAAATACAATAAAAGAATAAATACCCATGATTCATAACTTGACCAATTAAATTACGACAATATTTGGATTACTGTATTTTCTCAAATGAAAAACATTATATTCTTCTTTCTATTATATGTGTTCCAGAAATCTATAATCTATAACGGCAACCAACATGTAATGACTGAGAAAGTTTTCCCATAAATTCTAACCAATCAAAAGATCTTTTTGTCATTTGCATTGATATCTTTAACATGAGAAGATTTTGAATCTTCAAATACAAAAACTAATGAGGATTCTTTGAAATATGCATTTATAAAAGACAAAAGCCAAAATACAGAATTACGTGGGATTAATCTTTCATAAGATTCTTAGGAAATAAGATTTTTTTCCTTTTCTTCCAACAGCGGCCATTTTTTTTTTTTCAGTTTTGTTCTTCAGCAATAGTTATTTGATTCTTCATAATTATTATTATTTTTGATTCTTAAGTATGCCTAAACATTAATTCATGTTTATATATTTCTAATTAAGTAATAATAATTATTGTATTAATATAATTATGTTTTTAACATAAAACATGTTTTTTTCATATGATATAAATAGTTGTTTCATGTATTACTAAAATTGTCTTTCTGTGTGTGTGTGTGTGAGCGTGTATACCCAACCTCTTCACAGTGGGCAGGATGTAACTCAATGTCATTCTTTTTTTAAGTAGAGTACATCTAGGTTCAATTAGGTTTTCCTTCTCCTAGGTAAGTTGATCTTACCAAAATCAGTCTATCCTGCTATTAACCCTTAACAGTGGAGAGAAGAGACGGGTGAATGTCTTTCCCAAGGGTGTTTGTGTGAAGTGAAATACCAACAACTTCATCCAGGAATTGAACTTGGTCCAGTGTGTGTGTGTGTGTTTGGGGGGATTGCATGTGTGTGGGGGTGTTGTGTGTGTGTGGTTTGTGTGTGTGGTGGGGGGTTGTGTGGGGGGGTTGTGGGGGTTGTATGTGTGTTGTGCGTATGTGTGAGTGTGTGTGTGGGAGTGTGTGTGTTAGTTGTATGTGTGTATGGGTTGTGTGTGTGTGTGTGTATGAGTTGTGTGTGTGTGTGTATGGGTTGTGTGTGTCTGTGTGTGTGTGTGTCTTCATGAGAGTCTGTCTGAAAGAAATAATTTAGAAAATCAAATAGTTTCGTTAGAGATCTATCATCATCTTAATGCAGATAAATTACCAGAATTCTTGAGAAACACATCAATTTTATTTTACAAAATGTCTTCTTTCTTGTTTTGTCAGATTTCATTAAAAACTTTTCATCCTGTGGGTTGAGCATTCTTGTGGGAAATTTGCCAGCTACCACATAAACTGACACGCAATAGTTCTTCTCATGAATTAAGCACTCCCAGTTACCGATTATGTATATGTAAAAAGATATACGTAAAAATTCATTCACTGACGCAGTGAATGACGATGGCTCTGGGGTAAGATATCCAACTGACGTAAAGTCAACCTAGTTTCTATCTCAGTTTGTAGCATCTCCTGTGTCAAGCCACACTGGAGAGTTGGGATACAACAAAACAGTCTGTCTGTGAATGACTATATATATATATATATATCAGGGGCGGAGACGGGACTAGTGCTACTCGTGCCCGGCACGACCAATAACTGGGCCAATGTTATTCAAAATGGATTAAAAATCATCCATTAATTTCAAGCAAACATACTTAGTCTGATCTCAATTAAATTACGTTTCTATTCAAGTTTCGATAACTAAGTAGCCAAAAGTTCATAAATATATCTGGGAATAATACAACAATGCTGTTTTGAACGGATGGTCTTTGTCCGGCCACCGTCAGATTCATTGAACATTCCATAAAATCGGCTATAAAGTTGAACGCCCGATCCGTGCCAGGCACTAGACCCTTATAATAACAGTAATGTTAAAGAAATACGCTTTTGACTGTAGCCAATTGCAAGAGCAACCCTTACACTGTGCTCAAAAATCTTAGCACGTGTGACTGTTCATAGATATATTGGGAAGAGGGTGAGGGACAGAGAGAGAGAGAGAGAGAGTAAGAGAGAGAGAGAGAGTAAGAGAGAGAAAGGGGGGGATAGCAGATTAGAGCAGTCGCCGACGTCATCATCATCGCTATGTTAAATGTTGGTTAAACGGCGTGTTTTAATTCGTTTTTTCACTAACAGATGTCTATTTCTTTAATGAATGTTGCATATATTACATTCTGTAACTAAAATTTGTTTATTTGAATACATTTTCAACAAATAATCTTTATTTGAAGCGAAATTGAAACTACTAGCTGTGTCTGTGAATATTGTCATCAGTTTCTTTATTCTAATAAACATATTTTTCTCGTCATAGTAATGAACATCTTCTCTTTTCTTCTATACTTTTGAAAGGAAAAAAAATCTTATCTATTGTATTAACAAGACTACAAATTATATAGTATCTTGATTGTTTACAAAAAAAAAACACCATGCAAGGTAGGTTTGTCAATCTGTGCTATACAATGGAGAATCACGCAATAGCAACTATGATGACTTACTTTGGGTCCACGGACCACGGGTTGGGAACTGAAGTTGACAGAGTGCAGGGAGGGCACGAGTAGCGAAAATAGGCTAGAGTCGCCACCGATATATATATATATATATATATATATATATATATATTGTCATCCACAGACAGACTGTTTCGTTGTATCATAACTCTTCAGTGTGGCTAGACATGTAGGAAGCTTGAAGCTGGGATCGAAACCCGCCCAACTTTATGTTAGTATCATACTGCTCAGCCAACAAATGAACACTACTACTTAATATCTTATAATTACTATAAAAATGCATTGGAAATGATTTTTATTATAAAAATGCATTGGAAATGATTTTTACTATAAAAATGCATTGGAAATAATTTTTACTATAAAAATGCAATGGAAATTATTTTTATTATAAAAATGCATTGGAAATGATTTTTACTATAAAAATGCATTGGAAATGATTTTTACTATAAAAATGCATTGGAAATGATTTTTACTATAAAAATGTATTGAAAATGATTTTTACTATAAAAATGCATTGGAAATGATTTTTATTTTAAAAATGCATTGGAAATTATTTTTACAAAAAAATGCATTGGAAATGATTTTTACTATAAAAATGCATTGGAAATGATTTTTACTATAAAAATACATTGGAAATGATTTTTACTATAAAAATGCATTGGAAATGATTTTTACTATAAAAATGCATTGGAAATGATTTTTACTATAAAAATACATTGGAAATGATTTTTACTATAAAAATACATTGGAAATGATTTTTACTATAAAAATGCATTGGAAATGATTTTTACTCTAAAAATGCATTGGAAATGATTTTACTCTAAAAATGCATTGGAAATGATTTTTACTATAAAAATGCATTGGAAATGATTTTTACTATAAAAATGCATTGGAAATGATTTTTACTATAAAAATGCATTGGAAATGTTTTTACTATAAAAATGCATTGGAAATAATTTTTACTATAAAAATGCAATGGAAATTATTTTTATTATAAAAATGCATTGGAAATGATTTTTACTATAAAAATGCATTGGAAATGATTTTTACTATAAAAATGCATTGGAAATGATTTTTACTATAAAAATGTATTGGAAATGATTTTTACTATAAAAATGCATTGGAAATGATTTTTATTTTAAAAATGCATTGGAAATTATTTTTACAAAAAAATGCATTGGAAATGATTTTTACTATAAAAATGCATTGGAAATGATTTTTACTATAAAAATACATTGGAAATGATTTTTACTATAAAAATGCATTGGAAATGATTTTTACTATAAAAATGCATTGGAAATGATTTTTACTATAAAAATGCATTGGAAATGATTTTTACTATAAAAATACATTGGAAATGATTTTTACTATAAAAATGCATTGGAAATGATTTTTACTATAAAAATGCATTGGAAATGATTTTTACTATAAAAATGCATTGGAAATGATTTTTACTATAAAAATGCATTGGAAATGATTTTTATTTTAAAATGCATTGGAAATGATTTTTATTTTAAAATGCATTGGAAATTATTTTTACTATAAAAATGCATTGGAAATGATTTTTACTATAAAAATACATTGGAAATTATTCTTATTATAAAAATGCATTGGAAATGATTTTTATTATAAAAATTCATCGGAAATGACTTTTACGATAAAAATTGATTGGAAATTATTTTATTACATTAATGCAGAAGGAATTATTTTCACTATAAAAATGCAGTGAAAATAATTGTCACTATAAAAATGTAAATGTTCGTTGTTTACATTTTATACCTTACTGGATACCAGATTGCTCCATTTGTTTGAAGAGCTTTGCATTATGCAAGTGGCAGCCATAAATTCCTTCGCCAGAGTGCTCAACCACCATATATATATATATATATATATATATATAGTTAGTTGGCTGTGGTTTATGGCATATCAACCTTTGCAGATTATTTAATACCAAAACTTATTTATTCACACACGCATATATGTATATCAAATAGGATTTGTTAGTGAATTGTTTATTGGTAAGATTATTTTCAAACAAGCCAGACCTCATTTATTTGCACACAGATGATTTCAACTATTCCTATGTAACACTTATAATTCTATCTAATATTAATCATTTGTTTGCACACAGTTAAATGGTTTCAAGTATTCCTATTTAACACTAATAATTCTATCTAATATTAATCATTTGTTTGCACACAGTTAAATGGTTTCAAGTATTTCTATCTAACACTAATAATTCTATCTAATATAAATAATTGGTTGGACGCAGTTAAAAGGTTTCAATTATTGCTATCTGATACTAATAATTCTATTTAATATCATTCATTTACTTGCACACAGTTAAATGGTTTTAATTATTGCTTAGTGATAATTGTATCTAATATTAGTCCTTTGTTTGCACACAGTTAAATGGTTTCAAGTATTTCTGCCAAACACTAATAATTCTATTTTCTATTAATCACTTATTTGCACACAGTTAAATGGTTTTAAGTATTTCTGCTAAACAGAAATAATTCTATTTACAATTAATCATTTCTTTGCACACAGTTAAATGTTTTCAAGTATTGGTATCTGATACTAATTATTGTATTTAATATTATTCATTTATTTGCACACTGTTAAATGGTTTCAAGTGTTAATCACCAAAGATTCAATTTGATATTAATCATTTATTTGCACACAGTTAAATGGTTTCAAAGCACAGTAAATGACTGAATATTACCCTAACTGGTACTATCACTCTGTGGCAAGTCGTGCCGGATGGGTGCTCGAAACCAAGAGCAGACTCGGGGCCGAATAGGCCCCCAGCTTCGGCTGGGCAACCTTCGGGTGGGCGAGCTGCACTTTTGTCCCCTTTGTACGGCACTAGACCAAGCGTCTAGTTTAAGCCGTAAACTGGCATACGTGCCCGGACCCACATTTGGGTTCGTGAAACTGCTTGCCTCATCCAGCTCACATTGCACTAAGTGAGCCGATGAGCAGCACAGACAAGCAGGGTTCGAGTCTCGGCTCGTTCCCGACCTTCCCCTCCCCTTTATCCCCACTTTAATTGGCCTTCGGGCTTTTGACCTTGTGTCAAGTCGTGTCTGGTGGGAGGCAGCGACAAATACATGAAGTGGTACTTAATATTTCTCTAAGCTCAAGAGCTGGAGTCTCACCATCGTATGGTTTAGTGTCATATCAGGACACTCGTTGAGTGGGGTCATATCTAGGTCACTTGTTAGGGAGAGGTCTGACCACTCTTCTGAGATGCAATATTTTACAGCCCCAGCTACATATACACGTATGAGTGTCGTTTTCTAAATCAATCAAATTCTCGATATGTAGTATCACTCATAAATAAGGGAACATGTGCCAGACTAGGCTTTGTATATACCACATCGCTCATAAATAAGTACACCCATAAGAATTCTTTTATAAAAAGTTAATTTTCTTCTCAACCAATGATATTAGGATTTTATTATTTCTTGTGGAAAATTACACAATCAAAACGATCAATATTATTTATCATTTATGACCAAACTCTACAGCGTTGAAATTCTGTAACGAAAAATACGGATATAGTGCAGAAATAAGTACACCCCTACTACACACACATATATACATCCACAGATAGACAATTTCACTGTATCACAGACTCTTCATTGTGGCTAGACACGTAGGACGTTTGAAGCTGGGATTGAAACCCGACCAATTTTACGTTAGACTTAGTATCATACCACTCAGCCAACAAGAATACCGCTACGGTGGTGTTGTAATTTCATTTTTGAATATAGAGTTTTATTTTATTTTATTTTTATTTGCAGAAGTGTTGCGATTAAATTTTTGGCTGCAGGAGTGTTGCAATTTTATTTTTGGTTACAGAGCCGTCGCATTTTTTTTTTTTTTTTTTAAATAGAAGTGTTGCAATTTATTCTTGTTTACAGGGGTGTTACAATTTTATTTTTACTTATTGGGGGGTTGCAATTTTTTTTCGGTTACAAAGTTGTTGCAATCTTATTTTTGCTTACAGGAGTGTTACAATTTTATTTTTGGTTAAAGAAAGGTTGCATTCCTATTTTTGGTTACAGGGTACTGTTATAGTATTTGTTAGTATGTATATAAGAAAAGCGATCGACAACGAAGAGACATGCTTTAGCTTGTAGGCGCGACGACCGTATACTGACTGACATGAGAGGTAACGCAGTTTTCTTTTTGGTTAAAAAGTGTGGCAATTTTATTTTTATTTACAGAAGTGTTGCAATTTTATTTTTGGTAACAGAAGTGTTTCAGCTTTAATTTGGTGACAGAGCCGTTGCAATTTTATTTTGGCTTCAGAGGCATAGCAGTTTTTTTTTTGTTACAATATTTTCCCAGATTTGTTGCTATATTTATGTATTTTTACCAAAAGAAATTTACATATAATAAAAAATTTTCGAAGGTGTGTTACATATGTCATACATGAATATGTGAAATGTACATAGAATGTTCATTACTCATATATAGATAACATAGGAATCCCGAAACACAAAAAACACTTGACGACTTCTTAGTTCAGGTACGAAACTTTTTATTACCTTTGAGTTAAAAGGTTTTACGACATAAGGAGAGAGATACAATCTTTCTATGCTGACCGCTTTCTCAACCCAACTAACGCGTGGTGCCCGTAGCGCACAAATTCGTCTGGCCACGACGAGCCCCGAAAGTTGACCTTCTTCTTCCGACGGCAAAACTCAACTAACTGATTTTTCTCAAAACTCAGACCACGCTTCCGGTGCGTGACGTCACTCACATCCCTGGTCATCACCTCTGTCTGGGATTTTTATTGTGACATCTCTTAATGACACGTCCGCTCTGCGCGCGCGTGAACACCTGCGCTCATGTTTGCATCTAACTAACCCATGCCGAAGGGTTCTAAGCCTAACTAAACCCAAAACAAGATATATAAGACGAAATCTCTCGGCCATTATATTACAGGTGTACTTATTTATAGGAGATAATCAACCTAATAATATTCATTTTGAATTTATGATATTCAAGTAAAAATGGTTATTTACTAAGCTTTTTGACTAGATGTGACTCGAGACCGCATGAATGGGGGCCCCCACTAAGACTTGAACTCACTCATGCTGGTTTGCCTGTCTAACTTACTGACAATCATTTCGATTGTTCAGAAAAGATTGTAAAAGTTGTACTTTTTATGGGATGTAAATCGTGTGGGTTTTGATTTTCTTTCAGCTAAGCCAGAACCAATTATTATTGGTGATAAAGCTGGGCATCAGATACAGAAAATATTCGTATAAAATTGAATTTATTCTCATGAGACAGTAAGTTGACTGTTGTATTTCAAAATATCGCAATAGTCCGAAGACTATCATTGTACAACTAATGATTCATTAACTTATGAAAAACATTGTTTTCTTTCTCAATGGACGACTCAACCCATAACGGTATTTGTAAATGAAAAAAAAAAATTTGATAAAGTAAAATTACTTCTGGATAATATGAGGCAAAATTTCACATATATATATATATATCATCATTATCATATCGTGCTGGCAACACGGATATCCCTGACCCTCTCTCGCCACTCCTCCCTATCGTTCATCGCCCTAGGTAGGTCTTCAGGACAACAACCTGTATCCTCACATAGCTGCTGAATGTACGTTCGTGCTGGTCGTCCTGCTTTTGCGCGGCCATGTGTGGGGATCCATAAGAGTACATCTCTTATGAGTTCATCTCTGCTTCTCCAGCAATGTCCTGCTTATAACGAGGAAAGTAGTGAAGTTACCTCCTCATTATATTAGAAGGAAATAATTGAGTCGAAACGAAGATATTGAAAGGTTTTCAAGAATGTCACGTGGTCCCCCTACTAAGAGAAGAGAAATAAGGAATTTCCACTACTCTCCGTGTTTGAATTAGCCAAAGATTGACCGTTAAAAGACAAACAAAGAATGTAGGTCAACTTCGGCCGGCCGTCGAAGGAAGAAAAAAAGATGTAGGTCAGGCTATCTTTACTCTTAAAATTCACTCGGGTGAGAGACATATAGTAGCCCTAACGAATCGCCTGACAGGAGAAGGAAGAAGATAGAAGCCAGATGATTGGCTAGAATCCCAAAAGCGGAAATAGCCCCCTTCTTCCGTCAGCGGAAATAGGGAATAAGAAAATCAGTTTTTGGACAGACATCGCGGTGAATGGACCTAATGCAAAACTCCGGGTGAAGCACCAGAACCAGGATTTGCGGAACAGTAGTTGAAGTGATAAGATATCTTGAAACTACCGCCGAAATCGCCGGGGGAAGACGGAAAGGATCTTGGACAAGGAGAACCCATACCTTTAAGCCAGAACTAAAAATAACATAAAGTCCGTTAGCCCGTAAAACAGGAAATATTTTCCACAGGAATCCATCGAAAAAAGATAAGTAAACTTTAAGAGTATTTCTCCCTACACCCAATTATATATTCTCTCTCTCTCAATTTGAAGAAAGACTAAAGAAGAAAGAAAAGAAAAGAAGAAAGACATTTATGTTTATGGACTATCCGTTAATAATATAGCCGACGCGTTGAATATGTGTATCCGCGTGTGTAGTAAAAAGATTTATATATTTTAATGTTCCCACGTGTTGAAGTTGTTCATTTGTATCGTCCGCTATCAAATTGTTTATTTCATGTTTCTCTTTCAGCTCCTATTCGCCTTAAGTTATCCTCGCTTAAATTGTACTATATGAATTCCTTTAAAAATATTACACGGGAAACCGGAGTTATCGACAACTATAATTAATATTATTACATCTAAACCTAGAGGTCCATATCTTCCATTTTTCTAGGGGAGGAAGAACTAGTTGCCTTGGTGGGTGTGTGTATAGTGTGAAACTTGGAAACCCCTTGCCAACGGCGGTCAGTCTAGCCATAAATTAACCCCCACATAATATGCCAGTTCCTACATGCCCGAGAAAGGACTGAACAAGGACTTATTCTACGAGGGATCAAGTGCCTGGCCGCCCCGTCATCACACGTGCGAAAAAAATAAACTCCCCGTTTGGTGATAACAATATTTAAATGCACCAGTTCCCATACGATTTTAAATGGTTGCTCATCCGGGGATCTTTTTGTTTTAATTTGCCGTCACAAGAAGGTTTAATGGCAGCCGGAATAAAGGGAACCTTTGTGCTGCAAGTCTCGCAGGAAGAAGAAAATAGTTGTTGAATTGAGAAGAAATAAAGCAGCTAAATGTCTGATCGAAATATGCGTCGCTACAGTGAAGGCAAATATTGAGTTGCTGATTTTTTAGCACAGGGATGAATGTTCAGCCATATATGTGTGGTCCTAGTTGCTGTAGGAGAGAGGCATAAAGGTCTCCAGAAAAGGTTGTCCAGGAATGAAGTAGCTGAATGTCTGGGCGGAATTACGCGTTTCTGTAGACAAAGCAAAGGTTAGAGGCGACATAAAACTGTTCCTGTAAGTGGCGGAATTATTACATCTAATTTATGTTCAACTGGGAACCCTTGGTCTAAGAGGATAGACTCAAAAGGTCCATAAACAAGATGGCTCTCCTCATGGTGTTGTAATTCTGCAGCTATGAAGGGAGCAGACAGAAAGGACGTCCGTTCTGCTCGAAAGATTCTAAGAAAGAGAAAGTTTGGTGGGCTTTCACCGATTTCGGTTTGTCCGGGAAAGTCATCCGGGCCGAATGGGATTCGTCATCCTCATTGGGTGAAAATATATGACGAGACCAACAGTAAAAATAGTTTACGCGCCAAACATACGAAGTTCTTTCTGCTACAATATATATATATATATATATATATATATATTGAAGAGTATACATTTAAGTAGCAAGTTGTTATTAAGGCAAGTTTTATCAAAAACAATGGATCGCTTTTTATTTCTTTTAATTGTCTTGTTATTTTTCTTATGTCGGGATCCAAGAAATTATCCCATATCATCCGCCCAAGCGTTTTCGACCATACTTTTGGTCGTCATCAGGGATCGTTTTAGTTTGAGTTGACAATTTAGTTTGTGTTTTATTGTTTTGATTATTTGTAGCCATTTTCAGCAGTTTGTTTTAAAACGTTAAGTTGGAAAAGTTTTAATAAATATATATTGTGTTGGAGGAATTTTCTGACAGAGTTGGTGGTTTTAGTTATTAAAACTGTTCAATATGTTGGTAACAGTTTTAAATGCTATTCTATTTATTTAAAAAAAAATTCATGCATATTGCTTCCAGGGTTTGTAATCGTTTTTATTATTATTTTATATAGGATTATTGTATTATCAGAGAAAATCTTCCTTACATCGAAAGATGTAAGTTGGTTAGTGCAATTGTGTTTTATTATTAAATGTTTTATGGCACTATTTTCAGAAAAGGGATAAGTGAGGCGACGAGATAGAGTTGTGGTTGTATAATATGTATGAATTTTTTTTTTATTGAATTATTAGTGTAACAGCAACTTTTGGAACCATTTAACTGTGCAAATAAAACTATCAATGTTGGATAGGAATAATTGAAACCATTTTACCGTGCGCAAATAAGCTCTGGCTCATTTAAAAATATTACCAACCAACCTTTCGTTTACAAATCATATACATCTAATATATGTGCATAAACAAGATTTGGCATTAAATAACCTACTAGGGTTCATATGCCATAGAACAGGACAACCAAACCAACCCTCAGTAAAGAAAATCTGCTGTATTGCCGTGATGAATGAAGGAATTACACTCTTTTTTTACAAAAATATATTCGTATCTAAATTCTTTCTTTAGGGGTTGAATCTCTGTAGTGTGTGAGAGACAGATGAAAACTGGGAGACGAAGACAGACTGCCATATTGACCCATAACTTCTTTTTAACCCCGCTATGTTATCTTAAGAGCTTTACGTTTTGCCTCTTCTCGACGGCACGTACTCAACCGGGGGCAACTTGTGAGCCCTCAGCTCCATGTCGGGGGTGTTATCTGACTGCCGATTGCTAGACTCTAATGACCGCTGCAAGACTGACCCTATCACACGTGGGCATCTGCATATAACATTTCACGGCGCCTACACATTTCTGCTCAACCACGTAAGTACTTCCGCTTATTTAAAAAGATGCGTCCAGTGCAGAGAAATCTCTGAGTGACGGCTCGGTCAGGGGTCAATATGCAACAAAACCCCTCTTGTCTTAAATGGCTTGCAAAATTATGGACATGTTGTTCAGATCAAACGATCTGTGCAGTCAATAATCTAAGCAATCAGTGCTGTAAATCAGTGCAAAGGACAACGTTGGTGGTCAGTCAAGAGGTGTTAGGACCATGCATGAGAATTTTGGGGCTTCTTATAAAGTGAGTCGGAGAAAAACGACCGTTAGAACTCGACACGGCGACAAGAGTTCAAATCCTGGACTAGACTGATTGCATTTCAAATAGCACTAATACTCTTGGGAAAGGTATGAATCCAATATTCTCCCTCCAGCTATGGGTAAATAGTAGGACAGACTGATTTCTTCAGCCTTGATGAGGCAACTAGTCTCGGAGAAGGAAAATTCTGAATTCAAACCTGCTAAACTCCGCTTAAAAATTGACCAATTGGGCAACTGCAAAATCTTCTTAGATTACTACCGTCCCTCTTGCCCATTCGGCTGGGGCTGTAGAATACACCGACTGCACCTCTGCAAAGGGGTAAGACTCTCCCAACGAGTGTCCTAGATAAGACACTAAACAATTTGATGGTAAGATTCCAGTGATACTGTGGCTTTGGGGAATGCAGAGCACTCATTGCTCTCAGGTCCACTCTGGCTCGGAATGGTAGCTCCTGATAGGACCCTATCAATGGGTTAAATAGAACTAACTGCGTAGTTATGCTAAACTGAATCGTTTGAATTAAAACTGACAAATAGAAATGTTTTTGACAATTAAACTGTATACTTACATTTAAACTGCGTACTTATGCTAAACTGAATTGTTTGAAATGGGACTGTTTTTGACATTGAAACCGTACTTATGCTAAACTGAATTGCTTAATATAGAACTGTTTTGATATTTAACTATGTGTAAACAAAATTTATACTTATACTTATACTAAACTGAATTGGCTGAATTAGAACGGTTTGAATAAACTGAACAGCTCAAAATAGAAATGTTTTTGACAATTAAACCGTGCCAAACTGAATTGTTTGAAATAGAACTGATTATGTGTATAAAATGGATTTGGCGTTAAATAACCTACAAAGGTTGATATGCCATAAAAACCCAACCAACTAACCAACCAACCAACCACCGTTTCTCGTAATCTCACATCTCCATCAGCAGCGTCACTGTGTCTGAATGAGCTGTGCTCTCCTAAATAGGGTTGCTCCGTCACAAGTGTCTCCACCGGGGTCAGTTCATCTAATGAGATGACACAACAAATATATTAGGATGAGACTCCTGCCACACACGAGTAGATATGTAAGTGTATGTTTTTATTTGGTCAAATCCGCACGCATCGCCTCACCTCTATCCCCACGGGACTTTTTCGAGAAAAAGATGGTTGATGAAAAGAGCGTAAGAGAATATTTGTATATCATGTTATTATATCTACATACATACATACCCAGGTGGTGTAATGGTTTGCAAAACTTCATGTTTGAGTTCGAGTTTCTTTAGGTGCCCCTTTCATTCGGCCTTGTGCCGAACTAAGCAAAACACTAAGTAAATTACTGCAGACATATTTTGTTGGTTTTACACCATGTGTTGTATAGCCATGATACATCTGCACGTAGACATATACAAATATATGTGGAAACATAATCAAACGTAATATACGATCTACGATGAACGAACGAACGAACACACTTCTTTATAAAAATATATCTCTCACACTTTATTTTCGAAAGGGTCGATGTTTCTGTGTGTGAGAGATGAGTTGGAGACGGGGACAGACTGCTATATTGACCCCAAGTTCTTCTTCGACCATAGCAGCACTTCTTTCTCATCTTAGCTGGATTGCTGCAAAGCCCTCAGTCTGCAAGCTTGTTCCCACGCTGGCATCCTCTGTCCAACTGACTCGAACCGCCCTGGTTCTATTATTGTCTCACGTCACCTGCTTCCGTTGTTCTTCCGCTTATTTACACAGGTGCATCTCTTGATTGACAGCTCAGTCGAATGTCAATATATAACACATGCAGTCATTTTTTTTATTTGTTTCAGGAATATTGGGGGTGTCTTCGTGGTGTAATGGTTTAAGCGATGGACTGCGGAATCGTAGTAAGTGGGTTCGTACTCCAGTCGCGCTATTACGTTCACTTTCGGGCAAATACCTTTGGGAAAGGCATGAACCTTCTTATCCTTTCAGCTATGGGTTATAATAGTACCACTACTATTCTTATAGAAGAATAACTTTAGCGTTAAATAACCTACAAAGGTTGATATGCCATTAAAACAAAGAAATCAAGCTAATCAGGAAAATTGAGAAATTATTTGTTTATCATCGTCTATTCGACTAAAACGTTTTATCACATGTTTGGGTTTTTTGGCATATCAACCTTTGTAGGTTATTTAATGCCAAATCAATCTTATACAAATAAACAGTTCTATTTCAAACAATTCAGTTTAGCATGAATACACAGTTTAATTGTCAAAATCATTTCTATTTCAAGCTATTTAGTTTTGTTAAGTTAAGCAAACAATTTAGTTTAGTTTAAGTATAGTTTTTGTTTGTACACGGCTAAATGTCAAAGTAGTTCTATTTCAAACAATTCTGTTTAGCGTAAGTACAGTTTCAATGTCGAAAACAGTTCTATTTCAAACAATTCAGTTAAGAATACGTACGCAATTTAGTTCTGTTAGACCCATAGATAGATCCTATCTGGTGCTACCACTCTGGCTTATAGTGGACCAGGGAGCAATGAAAGGGTACTCCGCATTCCCCAAAGCTCCAGCATTAGAAGGTTTATAGTCATATTCAGGACACTCATTGTGGAGGATCTTATCCCTCTGCAGAGATGCAGTCGGTGTATTCTACAGCCCCAGCCAAATGGGCAATATGGTGATTGTATTATTAGATTACAATACATGAAATTCATTGTCATGAGACTGTCGTGACGAGATGAAAAGAGAAAACGCGCACACATATTTACGAGGTGTGTCTGAAAAGTAATGAGATTAGGTAACTGAGAGAGCTATAGGCGAAAGAAGGATAAGCTGATTGTGTTATCATCTAACATGGTATTTTGAGAGTATATGACTCTAATCTTAAATTTCTGCAACCATTGCATCTTTTTATATGCTTTTGTTTACTCCTCTTTTTTGTACTCCTCTTTTGTTTACTCCTCTTTTTCAGGTCGTTTTGCGATGAGCATCGAGGAAGGAATAAACTTGAAATTTTTGCTCCGTTTGAAGTAAACTCTGTCGCAGGCACTTGAAATGTTTCATCAATTGTAAGGAAATAACACTATCTCGTGCAAAGGGTTTAATGAGGTGAAATATGACTCCAGAAGCGGGAGGCCTTCAACAAGCATGACTGAGTCAAAGGTCGAGTGTATAAGGCAGATCGTATGTGGTGGTCGTCGGTTGCTGACTGTTCCAATGATCGCAAGTCAGTTGGATGTTAAAAATGACGGTGTTTGGAAGATTATCACCGAAGATTTTGGGCATATTTGAAAAGTAAAAGAACTGGGGATGCTGAGTATCTGGTAGTTCCGGGCAGAGAGGACATCATCGTACTGGAACCACCTCCCTATTCACCAGATTTTGCTTCGAGTGACTTTTTACTTTTCTCCCAACTGAAGTGGATAATCAAGGATATCCGTTTGGGCGGCTTGAAAGCCATCAAGACGGACCGTAACGACAGAGCGGATGGGTATCCCAGAAGTTTCCTTCTAGCAATGCATGGAAACGTGGTAGAGAAGGATGGGAAAGTGCATTAGTGAGTGGGGATTACTTTGAAGGCGAAAACCATGGAATTTGTGGTTTGGAATTGAAATAAATTGATTGGGACACCTGTCCCATTACTTTTCAGACACACTTCACACACCCACACACGCACGCGCGCATATATATATATATATATAGGTGTGTGTGTGTGTGTGTGTGTGTGTGTACATATATATATGTGAGTGTGTGTGTGTGTATATATATAAATATATATATACAGTATATTTTGGCTGAAATTAATTGTTCGACCGGGCTTAATTATAGACCACGGAGTATTTTCTTCTTCGTGTCCCATATTTATCCAAGTGCTTTCAACGATGTCTCTGATCGTCCTCAGGGAAACTATTATTTTACAATTGTTTCTTAATTTATTTTATTTATTTATTTTATTTTATTTATTTTTTTGTATGTCTGTGTGTCAGTTTTTTTTTTATTTGGAACACCGCGCCATAAAACAACATCTAATATAACAATGACACCAAAAAACTCACATCCTCCAATATACGAAAAATTCACAATAACAAGAACTCCCTGTAAAAATAACAATAAAAATCGTCTTCAAATCCTTGAAGCAATATGTATTAAAAATTTTAAAAAAACCCTTAAATCAACAAAATACCATTTAACATTGGTACCAATATACTAAAAATATCTAATAAGTAACCTTAGCAGCCCTCCAAACTGAATAGACTAACCATATACGAGGATCGTTAAATAGGTTTCCAGACTTTTTTCGTATGGGCACTTTTCTTGACACATGAAACTCTAGTCTCCTTCGAAGTAATCTCCTGCGGCTGCAATGCACTTGTTCTACCGTTCCATTAACTTCTGGAAGGCCCCATAGAAGTCCTCTTGTGTGAGCGTGTCAATGACCTTCGTCACAGCCTCTTTCATCTCATCAATTGTCTAATAACGACGACAGCCTCTGAGTTTAGGGAATAACCAAAAGTCACAGGGAGCACAGTCTGGACTATATGGAGGGCGAGAAACTGTCTTTATGCCCATCTTGGTTAAATAGTCTGTGACAAGGATGGAGTTGTGGACTAGTGCATTGTCCTCGTGGAAATGCCACTGACCAGATTTGAAGAGTGCTGGCCTCTTCCGACGGAATCACTTCCTGAACTCCCTAAAAACCTCAACATAGTAACCCTAGCTCTTTGGCCAATCAACTCTGGTGTATTGACTTCCTTACTCCTCCCACACCTCTCATCATCCCTCACAGACTCCGTGCCTTCTTGAATCTCTTATGCCACTCAAAAACTGATGCTCGATTCATGCGAGATGGTCGAAAAGCAGAAATCTGAAACATTCCATACGTTTCTGTGGCATTTTTTCCAAGATTAAAACGCAATTTTATTGCATATCGTTCTTCTAAATTGTCCTCACGTCCATATTGCATTTTTGAAATTCACCAGCTGTGACAATCAGGCTTTAGTAGGGTGTATTCCAATTCCTGCTGTAGGTGTTCATTTAAACCTGAAATCATAAAAATTGGTCAGTCATCTCATAAGATGTATAGCAGTAACATACGGAATTTTGAAGAGTCTAGGACAATTCTAAATGCGTGTACAAAAAAGTCTGGAAGCTTATTGAAGGCACCAAGTATTTACATATATAAAATCTTCCAAATAAATAAAAACCACCGCACAAAAAAAGCAATTGTTCCCCTGATATATATATATATATATATATAGAGAGAGAGAGAGAGAGACTCAAAATATGGTACATTGATACACTCAGCATTATAAGGGTAAGTGCAGCAATCCAAGTGAAAGGAGTAGCGCTTTCCCCAACTCTCGGAGTAGGAGCAATTGAAAATGGAGCCTTTGGGTCAACCTCGACTACTGTCAGCCAATTTACTCCTTATATATATATATGTGTGTGTGTGTGTGTGTGTGTGTGTGTGTGTGTGTGAGTTGGAGTGGTAGTTAGGGCTGCTGTGTATAATTAGTAATAATACATATTCATCTACTATATAGATATATAATCATATACGATATATATATATATCAAGGAGTATTTCTACTTATGATCATGTTTAAACGTTCAAGTCATCTTGTTTAAATATTTTGGAATTCAAATGGAGAAGAAATTGTCATATATATATATGTGTGTGTGTGTGTGTGTGTGTGTGTTTGTGTGTGTGTAAGCGTAGTCGTTTGTGTGTGTAAGCGTAGTCGTTTGTGTGTGTGTGTAAGGCAGCAGTCGTTCATTTAAGCATGTTTCATTAAATAATGAAGACAAATTTTGTCTGTATAATCCTTTCGAGTTTCCTGATGTCTTGGTTTCAGATTGGAATTGGTGGATGAATTTACCAAAATTGTCCCGAGCACTTTCGGGCCTTTTATAAGCCATCATCAGGGGTTGCTTGCATGTGTAAAGAGTGTTTTTTAATGAGTTTTGAAAGTTTTTTTTCAAAGGTTTTTTTTGGTTTTTATAACATAACAAAAATATGCAAACGCAAAGTTGCATAAAACTGAGTTGTTGATGAAATTAAAAAACAGAACGCTATCAACAGAAATAGAATACTGAATATTAAAAAAACATTCTTAAGGCCTTTCAAAATATTGTCACTATTTTCAAAATTAATTCTCTTGATTTTAGTTTTTTTGTTTTTAAATGTAGGGCTTCTAGGATTTGTTGTCGTAGCTTATCAATTTCGTGTGCAATTATAGTGGTGTTTTCAACTAGAATTTTTCGAAACTTGGATTTAGGAATAGAATGGGTTTTAAGATATAAAGCTATGGAGTTAGAATCCTTAAAGTGCACTGTAAGTCGTCTAGAAAGAGTTGTAGTCGTAAGACCAACATACGCACTATATATATATATATATATAAGATTTATATATGGTAATTTACAAAGCTCTTTGCTTCGATTTGGTACAAAGCCGAAAGAATGGGGCGCCCAATGAGACTTAAGATTTATATATTTAATGCAATTGAATTTTGTCTGCGACCCCTGGGTTTCATGGAGTTTTTACAAAACAACAATTATCAGGCAGTTAACAAAATGAAATGAATCGTGAATCGAAAAATACAGTCAAAAATCGTTGGGATTGTACAGGAATCTTACCCACAAAGGGATTTAGTGACAACCAACACTGTTATATATATATATATATATATATATATATATATATATATATATTTCGACAATTCTTTCAGTACGAAGTGCCTCCTCAGATGACAAACGAATGGTCGAAATAACTTTATAATGGAATAATATGTTGACTTTTCCCTGATATTAATGATATATAATTTCTCTGTATGTGAGTTTTTTCTGTATAAGTTAGTAAAGTTGGCGACCATAGTGGAGGGCGACCAGAAAGCTCTCTTTTCAATAGCTACTACACCAAGGTGTTGGGGAGGGCGCTACACCTTTCGCTGGATTTCTCCACTTTACACTTGATACGTCTTTGGTATGACGCGACCTGGGATTGAACCCAGGTCTCCGGGACCATTGGCGAACACTCTACCAACTGTATACTATAAAATAACAGGACTTCTTCAGATCTAATGGATAAAATAATTACATTCAGAATAGACACAGAAAGGAAGGGTGAGAGGGGGTAGGAGAGGGTGAAGAGTTTCCTTACCATTTCGCCCACTTCCGGTTTTATTTTTTATCTTTTATCACCGGTTGGAATCACAGTAAATTGAATTAAATTTTTTTGATTTTTAAATTCTAAATACATTTCAACTTAAAACTCCAGATTCAATAATAATTTAGGGAAGTACAACATTCCATAATAACCTTACGTAAGGATACAGTAATTCTTATCTTAAATTAAATTCAAAATATATATATATATATATATTTAACCGGACATTGGCATAATGGTTAGAGTGTTCGCCAATGGCCCGAGTCATACCAAAGACTTTAAAAATGGTACTTGATGCCTCCTTGCTTAACACTCAGCATTATAAGGTACGTATCAAGGGTAAAGTAGGTCAATCCAGGGAAAGGAGTAGCGTCCTCCCCTACACCTTGGTGTGGTAGCTATCGAAAAGGGAGCATTCGGGTCACCCTCGACTATGATCACCAACTTTTTTTAATATTTATATAAATATATATACTAAATGCTGAAATTAATAGGAATTAGTTGAAGCTAATGACCCATATTTGACTGATAAATCAATATTCAGCCTTTACCTACTCCTTAAAAAAAAGCTCAGCTCCATTTTTATTTGACTTTCAAGTTCAGAGGGTCTTAAATTGTCTATTATGAGTCATCAAGGCAGTCTTTTCTTAATGTTTGTGTACTTGACGAGCTGACTTATGTTAAGAAACACACATGCTCGAATATACATAAATACACCCACACACACGCAGAGAGAGAGAGAGAGAGAGAGAGAGAGAGAGAGAGAGAGAGAGAGAGAGCGGCAACAGCAACATCTGTGCACACACGTTTTTTTAATACCCAGAGAAACACACAACTATCCCCACGCACACACACACACACACACACACACACACACGTGTGCATGTACAAAAATATATACACATTTGCATAAAAACAAACACTTCAAACACAAATACATATAACTTATTATTATTATTATTATTATTATTATTATTATTATTATTATTATTATTATTTACTCATTAGAGTTTTTCACATCAGTGTGAGCTGATGGTCTTTAACTGGAATTTGAGTGACAAGTCTCCTCAAGTCTCCAGGACTCTTCTCAGTATCCTGGCCGTTCACAATAATGTAGTAGTTTGGATGGTCTCCACTCGTCCTCCAACTTCCTAGTCCTCCAGTCCCTTTAGTAATCCTTTAGTTACTGTTCCAAACGCACCAATTACAATTGGTATAATTTTCACCAGCATGTTCGGTAGTTTTTTCAATTCCCTAGCAAGGTCGAGGTACTTATCCTTCTTTTCACGTTCCTTCAGTTTTACACTGTGGTCAGCCGAGACAGCAAAGTTGATGATTTTGCAAGTTCTCTTCTTTTTGTTGACTATTATTAGGTCTGGTCTTCTGATGCGTTTGGAACAGTAACTAAAGGATTACTAAAGGGACTGGAGGACTTGGAAGTTGGGGGACGAGTGGAGACCATCCAAACTTACTGCAATATTGAGAACGGCTAGAATACTGAGAAGAGTCCTGAAGACTTGAGGAGACTTGCTGTCACTCAAACTCCACGAAAGACCATCAGCTAACGCTGATCTGAAAAACTCTAAAGAGTAAATAATAATAATAATAATAATAATAATAATAATATAGCACAAAGATAGAAAATTGCTGTAAAAAAAAAACAATAAAACTTGATTAATCGAACCAAACTCATCTCCTCCTCATTGTTCTGCAAAAAATTAATCAACATTAAACCAATTCTAATTAATTTCGGATTTCTCAACCAAATCATTGATGAAAAAATAAAAATAAGTTAACAGACCTCAATGAATAGTAACTTAAAAATATTACCAATAAAAATTAAAATACCATAAATCTATTTTACGGCAACCAAATGCATTGTAACTACAACTTACTCACCGAAAAGGAATGGCTAATACAAAAGCTTGTTTGTTATCTTTAATAAAATATGCCTGCAATATTTTTACGGGGGTTGAACAAAATAATAGAAGCCCTTAGAATCTTTGAATCATAATTTTGAAACTCCTATAAAACTATGAAACGTTTGTTTTTTTTATGTTTTTGATTTATTATAAGTTTTTTTTTTGTTTTATAATTGGCGGGGGTGTCCTCGTGGTGTAATGGTTAAAACGCTGGACTGCGGAATAGTCCCACTATTACGTTCACTTTCGGGCAAATACCCTTGGAAAGGTAGGAGCCCCCTTATCCTCCCAGTTATGAGTTAAATAGTACCACTACTAATGGCTTTGGCATTAAATAACCTAGAAAGAGTTGATATTCCATTAAACAAAGAAACCAAACCTCGTTTTATTGAAATTGTTTTTATTTTGACAGATATCATCAGAAGAAATTAATCAAAATTCATTAAAATGGCAGATCTATCAGACTTTAAAAGAGGTCAAATTATTGGTGCTCGTATGGTAGCTGGGAGCGATGATAATGAAGGGGTACTCCGCATTTCCCAAAGCTCCAGTGTAACTGGAACTTCACAATCAGATTGTTTAGTGCCGTAGGACTCTCGTTGGAGGAGTCTTACCCATCTGTAGTGAAGCAATCTGTGTATTCTACAGCCCCAGCCGACTGGGCTGTGTGTGCTAGTATATCTTTAAGTAGAGCGTATAACAAAAGTTCTAAAAGTCGAATTTTTATCGGTCTTGTCTTGTCAGAGAGCACCGTGACAAAAGCAAACAATACAAGGGGAATGCTCTTTTTGCCTGAACTTAACATCTTTTGGCCAATCCTATAACAGCAATTTTTTCCATACTTGACACTGTTGTCCGTGCTAGAGGCATTTCATATCACCAAATACTAACCGGCTCTTTGTAAGCAAAAGGATTTCTACAATGTTCCTTTGTTTAAATCTGCTTACTATATGCTGCGACTAAACCAGGATAAACTGAGTGGGAAAGATAAAAGAAAATGAAAAAGAAAAACATAATCAAATCTTCTATGTAATTATTTTTTTCCTTAGCGGGTTTTTTTCCCGTTAAAATACCGATTAAATTTCCAAATTCGGCTGAACTGTTAGCTTTTGTCACGTTGTTCTTAGACAAGATGAAACCGGAAAAAAAAATCCCTTTTTAGAACCTTTTTAGAAGCAGTAATCTGAAACATTCCATACATTTCTGTGGCATATTTTCCAAGTTTAAAACACAATTTTATTGCATATCGTTCTTCTAAATTGTCCTCACGTCCATATTGCATTTTTGAAATTCACCAGCTGTGACAATCAGGCTTTAGTAGGGTGTATTCCAGTTCCTGCTGTAGGTGTTCATTTAAACCTGAAATCATAAAAATTGGTCAGTCATCTCATAAGATGCATAGCAATAACATACGGAATTTTGAAGAGTCTATGACAATTTTAAATGCCTGTACAAAAAAGTCTGGAAACTTATTGAATGCACCATATATATATATATATATATATATATATATATATATATATATATATATATATATATATATATATACTATCCTAATGATTCAGAAGGTGAAACCCTAGTAGTTAGTTTGTGGCTCTTTAGGCATTTTAGTTTTTCTCTACTTTGAGTATTGTTTTTCTTTTGGTTAGACATCGTGAAGTGGTTGATTATTTTCAAGCAGTACAGATGTTTTCAGTTTTTACACTTTTTATTGAATTTTTCCTCAGATACCGGTTTGTAATAAATTTTTGATATACAATTTGCATCATCTGTTTTTTATTATACTACCTGAGTAATATAAATAGGTTTAAAAATAAAAAGAATATATATATATATATATATATATATATATATATATATATATATATATGTTAGTCAAACGGTTCTAATTCAAACAATTCAGTTTAGTATAGGCATAGATTTTGTTTACACACAGTTAAATGTCAAAACTTCTATATTAAACAATTCAGTTTCGCATAAGTATAGTTTCAAAGTCAAAAACAGTTCCATTTCAAACAATTCAGTTTACCATAAATACGCAGTTTAAATGTAAGTACACACTTTAATTGTCAAAACATTTTATTTCAAGTCATTCAGTTTCGTCAAACTTTATTAATTCAAACTATTCAGTTTAGTTCTATTTGACCAATAGATAGGACCTGATCAGGTGCTACCACTCCAGGTTAGAGTGGATCTGGGAGAAATGGCAATGAAGGGGTGCTCCGCATTCTCTAAAGCTCCAGCATCACTGGAACCTCACCATCAAATTGTTTAGTGTCATATCAGGACACTCATTGGGGGATCTTACCCCTTTGCAGGGGTGAAGTCTCCAGCCGACTGAGCAATACACAGAGTTAAATGTAAAAACCGTTCTATTTCGAGCAATTCAGTTTAGTATACGTACACAGTTTAAAAGTCAAAACTGTTGACCCATAGATAGGACTCTTATCAGGTGCTACCACTCCGGGCTAGAGTAGACCTGGGAGCGATGGCAATGAAAGAGTACTCCATATTCCCCAAAGCTCCTGCATTACTGGAACTTCATCATCAGATTGGTTTGTGTCATACCCAGGACACTCTTTGGAAAGGGGGTATTACCCCTCTGCATATCCTGCCCGAGCGGAGGGGTTGGTAAATAAGTATATATATATATATATATATATAATTAAAGTAAAGCTGGCGACCATAGTCGAGGGCAACAATATATATATATATATATATATATATGGTCGCCAACTTTACTTATATATATATATATATATATATATTTAGCAATAAATAGACCCAACGTTTTATCGTCATGGAAATAAAAATATAAAAAAAAAAAAAAAAAGCGACATGCTAGCTGACCAATACAGATTTTTCCCCCACCCTAAATCTTTTCCCCAATTTTTTTTTTTTTTTTGCTATTGTTTTTTAGGATATTTTCCTCGATTTAGTTTTGTTGAGAGAGGAGCGAAACTGGTCAGCTAACAGGTCACTTTTTTAAAAAAAATTTAGAACGTCCTTTTGCTTTTTATACTTTTTTCCCATGATGTTTAAAACTTTTGGACTATCTATTGCTATGATCAAATTTTGTCCCCCCCCCACTAAAATGCATATATATATATATATATATATATGTCATCCACAGACAGACTGTTTCGTTCTATTAGAACTCTTCAGTGTGGCTAGACAGGCTAGATTCTCGAAACTAGGATCGAAACCTGACTGCAGCTTTCAAATAACTCACAAAGAGAAGTAATCATATTAACCCAACCCCTCCACTCGGGCAGGATATGACACAAGGTCAATTTTTTAAGCGAAGTTTAACAGGTTTGAATTCAGAGTGTTCCTTCTCCTAGACTAGTTGCCTCACAAAGGTTGAAGAACCTAGTCTGCCCTACTATTTACCCATAGCTGGAGGGAGAATAATTGTATTCATACCATTCCCAAGGGTATTAGTGCTATGTGAAATGCAATCAGTCTCGGCCAAGATTTGAACTCGTGTCACCGTGTCCATTTCCTACGACGATAACCATTACACCACGGGCACGGAGAGAAGTAATGCACAACGTGTCAGCGCACCAACTACTACGATACTACCAACTACAGCGGATACGTTACTACGGCTTGAACTGCTACGCTGACTTGATATACGCGTCGCAAACTAACACGTAACAAAAATATTGTAAAACTTTTGATTCACCCAACTATATATATATATACACACCCACATATACGAATAAAATAGAAAAACAAAGTAATCCTAAAGTGATGAATTTATTATGAAGGAAAATCAACGTTAAAACGTTTCGGTTTTAGCAAACCTTAAACCATTAAAACATCCATCGTTGTTTTATCAATAGTTATTTCACCATCTTAGTGCGGACGAAGGCTTACTAAAACCGAAATGTTTTAACGTTAACTCTCTTTCATAATGTAGGGGTCAGAAAAAGAAAAAGAAAAGAAATAAAGTAAAATAAATTCAAAAGTATGGAAATTCTCAGAAGCCCCTGACAGGAAGTAGGGGCGACGCATGCATGGAAATAGGACCATCCCTGCGCAAAAGAGAAATTCTATCTCACTTCAGCCTCCACCGTTGCACTGAACGGATCCTCTTTCACGCGGCCGCTAGCAGGGAACGTGTGTGCTGATTAGATTTTGTAGTCTGATACGTTGCTATATCTGCTGCTAGTGAGCCGACACTGCTAAAACAAACAATGAAAAGCACCAACTGGACAAGCAGAGGATGCTTTTCATTGTGTTTGACTTTGGATTTATCAACCACTGAGAGCGATAAGTACTTATCAGCGCCTTGCTTGGAGGCACGACTGTTCTAAAATAGCCAAGAAAGAAATATCCTCACGACAGAATACCCGTATGAAACCCAAAAATAAAGTTGAGACTCAAGGGTATCTCGTATCTTCGTCTCTTTTCTTCCTTCCTTCAGTAGTTCTTTTGCAGCCTTCACATACACAGGAAGACACCAACGAATCAAATGGAGTAGAGAGGAAAAATAATGGATTCAAATATCTAAACCCAAAACTGACTACTATCAACCAAACGAAATAAATAACACCAACGAAATATCCTAGACCCATAATAATATATTTTGGATTACTATGTTTTTCTATTTTCTCCATGATATCGGATTAATTTCCATTATTTACTTCCATACACTTGGCCAGTCGGCAGGGGTTGTAAAATACACCAACAGCATCTCTACAGAGGGGTAAGAACCCTACCTAACGAATTTCCTCGATATGATACTAAACAATCTGATGGGGAGATTCCAGTAATGCTCGAGCTTTGGGGAATTCGGAGTACCCCTTCATTGCCATTGCTCCCAGGTCCACTCTGACCTGGTGTGGTAGCACCTGATAGGGTCTAATCTATGGGTCAAATAGAACTAAAATATGTACTTATGCTAAACTAAATGACTTGAAATAGAACTGTTTTGACATATAAACTGCGTACTTATGCTAAACTGAATTATTTGAAATAGAACTGTTAATTTGTATAAAATGGATTTGGCATTAAATAACCTACAAAGGTCCATATGCCATAAAAGACAAACAAGCAAACAAACAAACTTCTGTAGACACATATATATATGATAAGTCAAACTATAGTTTTGATATATCACTAACCCTGAAGATATTTTGGAAATCTATATTTGCAGATTGTACTGTCTATAACTGTTGTTTTCAGGACAACAAAGAAGTTAAAATAGTTTAAGTAGAATTTTTGAAAACAGTAGTTGTGTAAAGGTTTTATAATGAACCTCTGATTCCGTGAGATAATAATTCCAATATATCAAACAACCTTATTAAAGTGTAAATATGAATAAAAATATTTTTTTACCAAAAATAAAGGTGTATGTGTGTGTGTGCGTGCGTACGTGTGTGTGTGCGTACACTCCAACCGTTTTTAAATAAAGTTTATTTTCTTCTATCAGGATTTGTTTCTAGTGGAACATTATCCCATCAAAACGGAGATTATTAGGTATTATTTACTCAACTCTGAAGAAGAAGAAGAAGAAGAAGAAGAAGAAGAAGAAGAAGAAGAAGAAGAAGAAGAAGAAGAAATGATTGATTTCAACGGCGTGTCAACCCGTTCAGGGATTTTTTAAGTCATGAGGTTAGGGAATCGCGTTCACTGTGCGTTCCTATTTTCAGTTTTTGTTTTTGAAGATTTTTTTGCGCGTGTTTTTATCGAATACGAATAATTTTCAAGCAGATCTATTTGACCCACAAATGGGACACTAACAGGAATTATCACTCCTTGTTAGAGTCAACCTGGGAGTAATGGCCGTGAAAGGATACTCCACACTCCCCGTAACTAGAGCCTTACTAGTTTAATGTCATACTCAGGACAACTCTTCTTTCAGAGTTGCGTGTCTTACCCCTCTTCAATGGATACGGGCAGCGCATTCTATGTCCCACCGACAGGACGAAAAAAAAGAAGCCAGATGTTTGTTAAGAATAGTTCTATAAAGAAAATTTCCATTATTTCTGCTGTAATGTAGAAATTAGAAATGATTTCTTACATTCACCATTTGTTGTATACTACACGTATATATTTGCAAACCACACAATACAATTCAGGCGGACTCCGTTGTTAAGGTACGAACGGTTTATTAACTTCTTGACTTCGGTTCTTCGACACGAGGAGAGAGACACAATTCTTAAAAGTCTTTCGTAATCATACCATGCTAACCCCACTCCCAACGTTCGGCACATCTTGTGGTGTTTAAGATCTCAATCCATTTTAGCCAGTAGAGATCCGAAAAACTCAACTTTTTGACTCAATAGCCGAATCCCCAACTCTCAACTTAATAGCAATTAATTATCAACTGTCTGCCTCCATGGTCCAATCTCAACTTTTCAACTGACTCTTTTTCAAAATCTTCTAATTCTCAGGACCATCTTTTCCGGGAATGACGTCATCCTCATTTCTTATCTGGGGTTTATTATAACAATGGTGATTGTCATATTCTTTTGCGCGCCAGCGTAAAACTGCACCCTATGACTATGCACCTGAACTCTTAACTTAAATAGTTCAAAGCCCAACCAAACTGAATGATAAAATATAATTAACGAAAAATTATCAATATAAGAAAAAATTATTCCTTAATTATATAACACATTCAGATAAGAGTAAATTTCATTTTTTTTTTATTGAACAGTTAAATATTCATTTAAAAAAAAGGATATAAAAGCAAACAGTCCAAGTTGGCATCTTCATGATTGAAAAAGGGAAAGACTCAAGAAATATGGCGTATTATGGAGTTGAAAGTTGCGGGACATTGGCCCAGCGGTTAGAGTGTTCGCCAATGGCCCGGGAGACCTGGGTTCAATCCCAGGTCGAGTCATACCAAAGACTTTAAAGATGGAACTTGATACCACCTTGCTTAACACTCAGCATTATAAGGTACGGTTCAAGGGTAAAGTGGAGCAATCCAGGGAATGGAGTAGCGCCCTCCCCTACACCTTGGTGTAGTACCTATCGAAAAGGGAGCCTTCGGGTCACCCTCGACGATGGTCGCTAACTTTAACTATGGAGTTGAAGACGTAATTTTCTAAAGATATGTATTTTATCAACCCCTTCCCCAACGGGGCGGTCAATTTTTAAGCAAGGTAAAGCTAATTTGAATACAGAGATTTTCCTTCTCCATGACTGGTTGCCAAATTATTGAACTCATCGAACAGTTTTATTTGCACACAGTTAAATGGTTTTAAGTATTATTATCAAGTACTAATGATTTTATTTAATACTAATAATTTGCTTGCCGTTGAATGGTTTGGTTTGGTTTGATTTTTATGGCATTGTAGGTTATTCAATACCAAATCCTTTCAATACATATATATTAAATATATGATTTTTCAACACATTTTGTAGATAAAATTTTTAAACGAACCTGAGCTCCTTTTTTTTCCACACAGTTAAACGGTTTCACTTATTTCTATCTAATACGAATAATTATATTTAGTATTAATCATTTCTTTGCACACCGTTTAATATTTTCAAGTATTGCAATGTATCACTAATAATTCAATTAAACATCAGTCATCTATTTATACACAATTAAATGATCAAACAGTTCTATTTCAGACAATCCAGTTTAATATAAGTCAAAGTTAAATGGTTTCAAGTATTGCTATGTATCACTAATAATTCAATTAAACATCAGTTATCTATTTATACACAGTTAAAAGATCAAACGGTTCTATTTTTAACAATTCAGTTTAGCATAAGTCATTTGCTTGCACACAGTTTAAATGTCAAACAGTTCTATTTGACCCATACACAGGACCCTATCGGATGCTACTTTTCTACAACACTATCCATTACACCACGAGCACCTCCTAATGTTAGGTAAAAATAAGTAAAATATTCTAACTAAATTTATTTGATGAACATTAATGACTATCTTAATAATGAACCAAATAACTATCACAGAAGTACCGAACTAAAGAAAATGGCTGCCGTTGGAAGAAAAGGAAAAAAAATCTTATTTCCTAAGAATCTTACGAAAGATTTATCCCACGCAATTCTGTATTTTGGCTTTTGTCTTTTATAAATGCATATTTCAAAGAATCCTCATTAGTTTTTGTATTTGAAGATTCAAAATCTTCTCATGTTAAAGATATCAATGCAAATGACAAAAAGATCTTTTGATTGGTTAGAATTTATGGGAAAACTTTCTCAGTCATTACATGTTGGTGGCCGTTATAGATTATAGATTTCTGGAACACATATAATAGAAAGAAGAATATAATGTTTTTCATTTGAGAAAATACAGTAATCCAAATATTGTCGTAATTTAATTGGTCAAGTTATGAATCATGGGTATTTATTCTTTTATTGTATTTGTTTGATAAACGTTTTAAAGTCCGGGTATCAAATGTCTAATGAAGTTTTATTTTGAATTTATTTTCAGTTGATTTCTATAGTAAAAGTCATTTCAGATGTATTTTTATAATACCAATCATTTCCAATATATTTTTATAGAAAAATCATTTCCCGTGTATTTTTATAATAAAAATCATTTCCAGTGCATTTGTATAGTAAAAATCATTTCCAATGGATTTTTAGAATAAAATCATTTCCAGTGAATTTTTATAGTAAAAATCATTTCCCATGCATTTTTATAGTAAAAATCATTTCCAATGCATTTTTATAGTAAAATTCATTTCCAATGTATTTTTATAGTAAAAATCATTTCCAATGCATTTTTATAGTAAAAATCATTTCCAATGCATTTTATTATAAAAATCATTTCCAATACATTTTTATAGTAAAAATCATTTCCAATGCATTTTTATAGTAAAAATCATTTCCACTGTATTTTTATAGTAAAAATCATTTCCAATGCATTTTTATAGTAAAAATCATTTCCAATGCATTTTATTATAAAAATCATTTCCAATGCATTTTTAAAGTAAAAATCATTTCCAGTGCATTTTTATAATAAAAATTATTTCCGATGCATTTTTATAGTAAAAATCATTTCCAATGCATTTTTATAGTAAAAATCATTTCCGACGCATTTTTATAGTAAAAATCATTTCCAGTGCATTTTTATAGTAAAAATCATTTCCAATGCATTTTTATAGTAAAAATCATTTCCAATGCATTTTTATAGTAAAAATCATTTCCAGTGCATTTTTATAATAAAAATTATTTCCGATGCATTTTTATAGTAAAAATAATATCCAATGCATTTTTATAGTAAAAATCATTTCCAATGCATTTTTATAGTAAAAATCATTTCCAATGCATTTTTATAGTAAAAATCATTTCCAATGCATTTTTATAGTAAAAATCATTTCCAATGCATTTTTATAGTAAAAATCATTTCCAATGCATTTTTATAGTAAAAATCATTTCCAATGCATTTTTATAGTAAAAATCATTTCCAATGCATTTTTATAGTAAAAATCATTTCCAGTGCATTTTTATAATAAAAATTATTTCCGATGCATTTTTATAGTAAAAATAATATCCAATGCATTTTTATAGCAAAAATCATTTCCAATGCATTTTTATAGTATGAATCATTTCCAGTGCATTTTTATGATAAAAATTATTTCCGATGCATTTTTATAGTAAAAATCATTTCCAATCCATTTTTATGGTAAAAATCATTTCTAATGCATTTTTAGAGTAAAAATCATTTCTAATGCATTATTGTAATTAAATCATTTCCAATGCATTTTTATCGTAAAAATAATTTTTAATGCATTTTCACACTAAATTTTTTTCCCTTGCATCTTTTTAGTAAAAATCATCCAATGAACATCACTTACGAGCTCGTCCCTGCTTCTCCAGCAGTGTCCCTTATCTCTGGTTCGTCTAACTTTGATAGTTTTCATGATGGGAGGTAGGTGGCCGTACAGCTGGTGCTTTGTGGGGTGTTGCCTCCAAGACTCGTTCAAATTTGCACGCAGCATTCTTGTGTAGTTGCCGTCAAGCTTTTTCTCCATACGTTTAGTTAGCGTCCATGTAGTGCATCCATATAGCAGTATCGACACGACCGCTGCTTGGAAGAAACTGCGTTTCATAAAATGTGTATCAGATAAATGTTATTAGTTAGAATTCAAATGAAAGAAGACGTTATAATCCATCATTACTAGCAGAAGATACATTTAAACCCTATGAGTCAACATATATATATATATATATATATATGTGTGTGTGTGTGTGTGTGTGTGTTGATCAATGTGTACGCATGTCTGTTGTTATTTTCTACATGGCAATGTGGGATGCATTTTCCTGCCAAAACTTCTTGAAGGAATTTGGCACAGGAGATGTTGTTGTTGTTGTTGTTGTAGCATCAAGCGATGTTTTTAAAGAAGAAAAAAAAAACAATTTCTCGCGCATATGGTTTACATAAGTGAAAAAAATGCTTCCGTTCTTGTCATTTGACGCTTTTTTCCTTTTGGGTAAATGTTTAAACGCAATCTTTTCAGCGACAATTCTTCTCCTGGCCGTGGAATGTTGAAGAACACCAGAGAAAATGTAAAACCACTTATCACATCTGATAGTGAGGCTCCAGTTTAGGATCTTTAAGGAATGTAGAGTACCCTCTCATTGACATTTCTCTCAGTTCCACTCTGACCCGGATTTGTAGTACCTGTTAAGGACCCATTTGTGCCTCAAATAGAACTGTTTAATCATTTCCTAAGAATTCTTCAAATTACTAAGATCAAATCCTACAACAGTGTGTAGATTTTCTATATTCTATAGGAAAATTTAATAAGAAATGCTAATGTTGAATAGCAATACTTGAAACCATTTAACTGTCCTTGTCTTTAATTGGAATCCTTTTGAGATGAGGATTCTTAATCTGAGAATTAATTTTATTTATTGCGGACTTTTTGTCCTCATCTTGGTAGTTTTTGTGTTGTTTCTTCTTTCACTACGTTTCGGCCAAATTTCACCTCTGGCATTCTTCAGGTGATTTACCGCGACCTCGGATAGGAATGCTGAGTCTTGTTACCGTATCCCCAGTAAAAAAAAAAATTAACCATTTAACTGTTTTCGAACAAACGATAGAGATCAAATAGAAAGAGGTTAAGTTAGTTAGTTTGGTTTCATGGGATATCAACCCTTGTAGGTTATTTAATGCCAAATCTTGTTAAGACATATATATATATATTAAATATATCATTTGTAAACACGTTTTATAGATATTTTTAAACGAACCCGAGTTCATCTTTTTAGATACAGTTAAATGATTTCAAGTATTTCTATCTAACACCAATAATTCTATTCAATATATATTATGTATTTGCAGACCGTGAAGTAGTTACAAGTATTGCTATGAAAGTATATATGGATAAATTCTGACAGTATGAAGGTAGTTACCTTCATATTGTTGGATTTTATCCATATTTACTTTCATACTGTCTTTTCGGAAAAAACAAATACCAAATACATTCTTACATAACATTTAACATGGATGATTCCAAACGATCTATACATATGAAAACTTACTTGTTGCGTATTTCTCAATAAACGGGAGGTTTTCTCTCGTTTCTTTGGAAAGTCCAACATTTTCAAATATTTTTCCACGTGCCAGACACATTCTAATGACTTTTAAATTATGACCGCTATGTGCACGTTTGTGTATCTTTTCGTTGTATATTTCTCATTTGCTCCTGTCATCTCAGCAAGCATCCATCGCTATGTGAACTATTTTGATATCCAAGTCCTGATGATGGTTACTGAAACCGAAACGTTCAACGTCGACTTTACATCATAATATATTCACCTATTTGGATTATGTTTTTTCTGCTACCCTCAAGTATTGCTATGTAATAATGTTTATTTAATTTAGCCACTCAGTTAAAAAGTTACAAGTATTTATATTAAACACTAATAATTCTATTCAACATAACTCATTTGATCGCACACAGATTGGTTGGTCGGTTGGTTGGGTTTTATGGCATATCAACCATTGTAGGTTATTGAATGCCAAATTCTACGTATACATATATATATCAAATATATATGATTTGTAAACATATTTTGTTGATAACATTCTTAAACAAGCCTGCGCTCATTTTCCTTGCACACATTTAAATGGTTTCAAGTATTTCTATCTAATACAAATAATTCTATTTACTATTAATCATTTGTTTTCACACAGTTCATCATCATCATCATCATATCGCGCTGGTAGCACGGATATCCCTGACCCTCTCTCGCCACTCCTCCCTATCGTTCATCACCCTAGGTAGGTCTTCAGGACAACAGCCTGTATCCTCACATAGCTGCTGAATGTACGTTCGAGCTGGTCGTCCTGCTTTTGCGCGGCCATGTGTGGGGATCCATAAGAGTACATCTCTTATGAGTTCATTTCTGCTTCTCCAGCAGTGTCCTGCATGTCTGGTTCGTCTAACTTGAATAGTTTTCGTGATAGGGGGCAGGTGGCCGTACAGTTGGTGTCTTGTGGGGTGCTGCTGCCAGGACTTGTTCAGGATTGCACGCAGCATTCTTGTGTAATTGCCATCCAGTTTCTTCTCCAGCCGTTTTGTTAGCGTCCATGTAGTGCATCCATATAGCAGTATCGATGTGACCGCTGCCTGGAAGAAACTGCGTTTCATTTTATCGGTTAGGTCTGATTTCCATATAATCGATAGCCTATTGATAGCTGTCCATGCTTTCGTTAGCCTCGTTTCGATGTCCTTGTTTGCACACATTTGAATGGATATACATATATAATTTGTAAATGAATAGTTTGTAGGTAATTTGATTTTTAAATTAGGTAGAACGAATTTGTTTGCACACTAGTATTGCTATTGTTTCTACACAGTTAAATAGTTTCAATTATTGCTATCTAACACTTATAATTCTATTTAATTCTAATCATTAGTTTGTAGACAGTGAAATGGTTACAAGTATTGCTATTCAACACTAATTATTCTAATCAACTCTATTCATTCATTTGCACACAGTTAAAGGGTTCCAAATATTGTTATGTATCATTAACAATTCAATTAGACATCAGTTATTTGTTTATACACAGTTAAATAATCAAACAATTCTATTTCAAACAATTCAGTTTGACATAAATCATTTGTTTGCACGGTTCAAATGTCTAACAGTTTTATTTGACCGATAGATAGGTCCCTATCCGGTGCTACTACTCTGGGATATTGTGAAACAGGGAGCAATGGCAATAAAGGGGTACTCCGCATTCTCCAAAGCTCCAGCATTACTTTAGCCTCACCATCAGATTGTTTAGTGTAATATCCAGGACACTTGTTGGAGAGGGTCTTATTTATCGTAAGGTCAACTTCGATTGGTTCCTAAAAGGTATCAAGGACTCACAACCTGTTCTTTAGAAATTCAAAATGGCTGGATGCGTGATAACACTTGCCAAGTCTCTACAACTAAAGAAGAAGTGTTCAATCCTCATTAGGAAAGTTTATATTTTTAATATTCCGTATTTCTTAATGGTGTTCTATTTCCGTTGGTAGCGTTCTGTTTTTTTTTAATTCATCAGCAGCTCGGTTTTTTCCGGCTCTGCGTTTGCATAGTTTTGTTATATTATAAAAGTCAAAAAACTTTCCAGATTCATTAAAGGGACACTCTTTGTGCACGCGGGCGGCCCGTGGTGAAAGCCTATGGGGGACGGGGGTCCGAAAGCGCTCGGGACAATTTTGGCAAATTCATCCACCAATTCCAATCTGAAACCAAGACACTTATCAGGAAACTCGAAAGGATCTTAATTAAATTATACAGACAAAATGTGTCTTTACTATTTAATGAAACATGCTTAAACGTGATTTGTAAACACATTTTGTTGATAACATTTTTAAACGAGCCTGAGCTATTTTTTTCCCGGACAATTAAATGGTTTCACTTATTTCTAGCTAATACGAATAATTCTATTTATTATTAATCATTTATTTGCACACAGTTAAATGGTATCAAGTATTTCTGTTGCATACTCATGTGCAGATTCATGTATGCATAAAGAATCATAACGATACACAATAATAACGACGAGCGACACAGTCTTTTAGAAATATATACCTCTCACTTTATTTGAAAGGGTTGTGTGTGAGAGGGAGTTGAAGACGGAACAGAACTGCAACATATTGACCCCCACTCTTATGGCCATCAGCGTTTCTTTCCCGTTCTCCTGGGCTGCTCAACCAGGGGCCAGGGGCCCAGGGGCCCAGCCTCTCTAGGTGCTGGCTTTCTCTACCGCACCTTATCTCCAACTGGTCTGGTCTCCAAACTAACTGACTTCCTGTCTTCACCGCGTTATATAATAGTTCCATGTCCCCTTCTTCTTGTGGGTGTCATAATTGCACTCATTCAACCCATCCACGGTCAAGGTTATAATTCTGATATTCCTCGACGGGATGCACCTGTTATTTACATAGGTGCATTTCCTATTTTGACAGCCCGGCCGGGTCGTAGGTCAATATACGACATTTTTATCGAAAACGAATAATTCTATTTACAATTAATCATTTGCTTAGACAGTTAAGTGTTTCCAATTATTACTATTTAACGCTAACAATTCAATTAAATATCAGTCATTTGTTTACACATCGTTCAATTATTAAACAGTTCTACTCCAAGAAATTCAGTTTAGCATAAGTCATTTGTTTGCACTCAGTTTAAATGTCTGAGTGCACAGTTTAAACGTCAAACAGTTCTATTTGACCCATAGATAGGACCCTATCAGGTGCTGCCACTCCGGGCCAGAGTGGACCGGGGAGAGATGGCAATGAAGGAGGACTCTGCATTCCCCAAAGCTCCTGCATTACTGGAGCCTCACCATCAGATTGTTTAGTGTCATATCTATGACACACGTTGGTAGGGATCTTACTCCTCTACAGGGAAGCAGTTTGTGTGTTCTACGGTCCCAGCTGACTGGCCAATCTTAGGAAAGGTATGATCCTATCAGCTATGATTTAAGTTATACCATTACTGGATACATAGTGTAACGGTTATAGGCGTTGGTTCCTTAAGCTTCTAAGGAGACAATCATCTGGAGGTTGCAGGTTCAATCCTGACTGCAGGCGAGTAACAATACAGGAATACTTAACACTTCTACCCGGTTATGGCAAACGGAATAAGAACAGGCGAAACCCGTGGATTCAATAAAGGACGTAGTTCGAAGTTCCGTGAAGTTTACAGAGTTCGATAAACACCTGAAGAAAGCCCGAGGACATATCAGCCGAAACGTTGTGGAAATAACAATAAAGATGAAGACAATCGTCCGAAAACCCTTAATGATAAAAATCATCAAGCTTCGTCTTAGAAATTTAGACAACTAATACCATTACTGCTTTATTTTACTAACCTGTATTTGATGACTGAGAGGATACAATTGTTTTGTAGCCACATAATACATCTGCATGCAGAAACATAACGACGCAATGAAGACGAGCGAAGACACTTCTTTAGAAAAATATACCTCTCATTTTATTTGAAAGGGTTCGAAAGGGTTACTAAAGGTTTTACTGTATGAGAGGTGAGTTGGAGACTGAATAGAACTACAAAATATTGACCCCTACTCTTATGGCCATAACAGCGTTTCTTTCCCGTTCTCCTGGGCTGCTCAACCGGGGGCCTGGAGGCCTAGCCTCTCTGGGACATGGTCCTCATTCCAGCATCTTCTCTCCAACTGATCTGAACTTCAACTGCTCAATCAGGGGTCCTAAGGACCCCCTCTGCTGGGTGTGGGTGCTCTCTACAGCATCTTTTCTCCTGCTGATGAAAATTCTAGCTACATCCGCGTACACATTAGCGTATTAATATACTTTTTCTCTTACATAGTGACATACTCACACAAAGGTCTTTTGCGCACACAAAACATATCAACTAGATTTAGACGATCGCAAACTGCTTCATCTTAAGCATAAAGTTTACTTTCTTGTAACGTAAATATTGAAAATATTTACCCTCTGACTAATATTATCTTTTCTCATATGAAAAAAACTTTGAAACTTGTTTTTCAACAAACTTTTCACTCAATTTAAAGAAATCAAATTTATTTATTTGTAGATCTATATTTTATTCAGTCTATTACTCATTTATCCGCTTCAAATACCTTAATTCCACGTTTTCTGGGGAGGGGGGTCCGCCCACCTTTGTTTTCTGGGGCCATCTGGCGTTTGCGTTAGGTGGTTGTTGTGCTGATCGACTGGTCCCAGGGGCCTTCCTTCCTGGCAATACCTGCTTGGCAGGGTTGACTTATCGATTAGCGCTTGAGAATACCCCTAACCTCTAAATCGTTTAGCATATTTCTAAAAAGCCATAGCCGGTCAACCTGAACAAGCGTTGCCAAATTCTCACAAAACGAACGAGTAGCTTGAGGTCATGATTATTATGGAATATTGAGAGAGAGAGAGAGAGAGAGAGAGAGAGAGGGGGGGGATAAAGGCCACTTATTTCCAGATATTTGTAAAAACGTGTTTATCTGCTTCATATCTATCTATCAATCTATCTATCTATCTATCTCTCTGAATCTCTTAATACTGAACACAGTATCTATCTATCTATCTATCTGTCTGAGTAGTCAAATACCAGAATGATAGTGGCGGCTTGGGATATGTTTTGAATACACATGAGACCCTTCATTAAATACTGCATACCGTACTCAATTGTGGAAGGGGGTGCTATTAAAAAACCCGACAGTTTGGTAAGCTCTGTCCCTAACTTCTAAATCGTTTAGCATATGTCTAAAAGCCATTGCCGGTCAGCTTGGATAAGAGTTACCAAGCCCTTAGAAAACGAAAGACCAGTTTGAGACCAAATCTATTTAGGAATATTGAGAGAGAGAGAGAGAGAGAGAGAGAGAGAGAGAGAGAGAGAGAGAGAGAGAGAATTGGAATGTATCGTAAATTGTTCTGTACAAATTGACCTTTTACTCGTGCAAAAATCTCTTGTTTAAGTGTTGCCCAGTCAGCTGGGGCTGTAGAATACACTGACTGCTCCTCTGCAGAGGGGTAAGACCCCCCCTAACAAGTTTAGTTTGGTTGGGTTGAGTTGGGTTTTATGGCATATCAACACTTGTAGGTTATTTAATGCCAAATACTGTTTATACATATATATTAAATGTATGATTAGCAAGTTGGTAGTGTTTGATGACATATCAACCATTGTAGGTTACTTCATGCCAAATACTGTTTATAATTTATTATATATATATATATATATATATATATATATATATATATATATATATATATATATATAGGGGGGGCTAGTTGTTTGTGTTTGATGACCTATCGACCCCCGGAGGTTATATAATGCCAAACCCGTTTATACATATATATATAATATATGATTGGTTAGTTGGTTGTGTTTGATGACATATCAACCCTTGTAGGTTAATTCATGCCAAATACTGTTTATATATATATATAGGGGGGCACTAGTTGTTTGTGTTTGATGACCTATCGAACCACGGAGGTTATATAATGCCAAACCCGTTTATACATATATATATAATATATGATTGGTTAGTTGGTTGTGTTTGATGACATAGTTTATTTCATACCAAATCCGGTTTATACACACACACACACACACACACACACACACATATATATATATATATATATATATTTGGCTGGTTAGTTGTTTGGTTGTGTTTGATAACATATCAACCACTTGTAGGTTATTTCATGCCAAATTCGGTTTATACATATATATATATATATATAATATATGATTGGTTGGTTGTGTTTAATGACACATAAACCACGTGTAGGTTATATGACACCAAATCTTGTTTATACGTATATATTAACAATATATGATTGTCTAATAAAATTATTTGTGATATGTAGCAATACTTCGAATCATTTAACTGCGTTCAAATGAATGAATAGTGTTGAATAGAATAATCAGTGTTAAGTGGCAATACTTGTAACCACTTAACTCTCAGCAAACAAATTAAAAATATTAAATAGAATTATAAGTGTTATATAGCAATAATTGAAACCATTTAACTGAGTAGAAACAATAGCAATACTTGAGTGAAAACAAATTCGTTCTACCTCATTTAATAATGAAACTACCTCCAAACTATTTACTTACATATCATATGCATATCCATTTAACTGTGTACAAACAAATGATTATTAGTAAGTAATCTTATCTGTGGTAGATAGAAATACTTGAATCTACTTTAACTGTGCTTATACTTGTTTAAAAATGTTATCCACAAAATGAGTTTACAAATCATACATATTTAATATATATGTATAAAGAGGGTTTGTTATTAAATAACTTACATATTGTTAATATGCCATAAAACCCAACCAAACCAAATCATATATATTTAATATATATATATATAAAGAGGATTTTGTATTAAATAACTTACAAATTGTTAATATGCCATAAAACCCAACAAAACCAAATCATATATATTTAATATATATGTATAAAGAGGATTTGTCTTTAAACTACCTACAATGGTTGATATGCCATAAAACCCAACCAAACCAAATAATATATATATATATATATATATATATATATATATATATATATATATATATATAAAGGATTTGGCATTCAATAACCTACAATGGTTGATATGCGATAAAATCCAACCCAACCAAATCATATATATTTAATATATATGTATGAAGAGGATTTGGTATTAAATAACCTACAAGGGTTGATATGCCATGAAACCCAACCAAACCAAATCATATATATTTAATATATATGTATAAAAAGGATTTGGCATTAAATAGCCAACAATGGTTGATATGCCATAAAACCCAACCCAACCAAATCATATATATTTAATATATATGTATAAAGAGGATTTGGTATTAAATAACCTACAATGGTTGATATGCCATGAAACCCAACCCAACCAAATCATATATATTTAATATATATGTATAAAGAGGATTTGGCATTAAATAGCCCACAATGGTTGATATGCCATAAAACCAAAGGAAATCAAATCATATACATTGAATGTATATGTATAAAGAGAATTTTGCTTTAAATAACCTACAATGGTTGATACGCCATAAAACCCGACCCAACTAACCAATCATATATTTTATATATATTCATAAATATGATTTGGCATTATTTCTATATAACTCTTTTAATTCTATTCAATAAAAACAATTTGTTTACAAACAGTGAAGTGGTTACAAGTATTGCCACTTATCCTTAATTATTCTATTCAACACTATTCATTCATTTGCACACAGTTAGATGGGTCCAAATATTTCTATGTATCACGAATAATTCAATTAGTCATTTGTTTACACGAATTTAAATGGTCAAACAGTTCTATTTCTAACTATTCAATTTAACATAAGTTTTTTTTGTTTGCTAACAGTCCAAATGTCAAACAATTCTATAGATAGGACCTTGAAGGGGTACTCCACATTTGCCAAAGCTCCAGGACTGGAGCCTCGCCATTAGATGGTTTAGTGTCAAATCCAGAACACTTGTTTGGGAGAGGGATCTTACCCCTATGTAGGGTTACAGCCAATTCGGTTTAGATTGTCGGAGTTGAAACTTATTGAGGAATATTTGAGATAAGCTTATTTTTAAGTTCAACTTGAGTAACTTCATAGAAATTGACTTAATCTGTCAGAAATAAAATACATACCATGTATATGTGTATGTGTGGGTGTGTATGTATGTAAGTATATGTGTATGTATTGTGCATGTATGCTTACCTGCACGATGGAACAAATCCTACTAGCGTAAGGCATACCTAAGGAAGCCGTAGCGGCAATAACGATTCTCTATAGAAGCACCAAAGTGGAAGTACGATCACCGGATAGAGACACAGAATACTTCGACATTGTAGCAGGAGTACTACAAGGGGACCCGCTGGCTCCGTACCTCTTTATCATTTGTCTGGACTACGTACTTAGAACATCGATTGACAAAATCAGAGAGAATGGCTTCGAGCTGACGAAGAAAAGAAGCAGAAGGTACCCCGCAAGAACAATTACCGACGCCGACTACGCCGATGACATGGCGATACTGGCAAATGCACCCGACCAAGCCGAAACACTACTGCATGGTTTGAAACGAGCAGCCGCAGGCATGGGCCTCTATGTTAATGCACACAAGACGGAATATATGTGCTATAATCAAACGGGGGACATCTCCACTCTAGAAGAACCCCTCTTAAACTAGTAGACAAATTCACTTACCTAGGAAGCAGCGTCGAATCAACCGAAAAGGACATCGACACGAGGTTAACGAAAGCATGGTCAGCTATCAATAGGCTATCGATTATATGGAAATCAGACCTAACCGATAAAATGAAACGCAGTTTCTTCCAGGCAGCGGTCACATCGATACTGCTTATATGGCTGCACTACATGGACGCTAACAAAACGGCTGGAGAAGAAGCTAGACGGCAATTATACAAGAATGCTGCGAGCAATCTTGAACAAGTCCTGGCGGCAACACCCCACAAGACACCAACTGTACGGCCACCTGCCCCCTATCACGAAAACTATTCAAGTTAGACGAACCAGACATGCAGGACACTGCTGGAGAAGCAGAAATGAACTCATAAGAGATGTACTCTTATGGATCCCCACACATGGCCGTGCAAAAGCAGGACGACCAGCACGAACATACATTCAGCAGCTATGTGAGGATACGGGATGTTGTCCTGAAGACCTACCTAGGGCGATGAACGATAGGGAGGAGTGGCGAGAGAGGGTCAGTGATATCCGTGCTACCAGCGCGACATGATGATGATGATGATGATGATATACAATATATTCATTAGTGTGTGCGTATTTATGCATAGCTGATATCATTCATCATCATCATCATGTCACACTATCAGTACGGATATCCCTGACCCTCTCTCGCCACTCCTCCCTGTCGTCCATTGCTTCCAGCTGATCTTCGGGACTACATCCCGTATCGGCACAGAGCTGCTGTATGTAGGTTCGTGCTTGACGTCCTGCCTTTGCTCGTCCACGTGAAGAGGTCCACAGGAGTACATCACTTATGAACTCGTCCCTACTTCTCCAGCAGTGTTCTGCGTGTCTGGTTCGTCTAATGTTGATAGTTTTCGTAATAAGTGGTAGGTGGCCGTACAGCAGCTGCTTTGTGGGGTGCTGTCTCCAGGACTTGTTCAATATTGCTCGCAGCATTCTTGTGGAATTGCCGTCAAGCTTTTTTCTATATTTCTTGTACGTATATTTGTGTATATATGTGTATGTGTATCTACGTACACTTTCATGTGGATATATACGTTATATGTGTGTGTGTGTGTGTGTGTGTGTGTGTTTCTATATGAGTGTGTGTGTGTATATGTGCGCGCACACGTTCCGGTGGATGTATACAATATATATGTGCCTATGTATGCGTATTCATGTGGATTCACACCATATGTATGTGTATGTGTTCGTACATGTATACTCATTTATCCTCAGCGAACATGTTTATGTGTATATATGTTGATATACACCATATATATATATATGTGTGTGTACGTGTATATATGTGTGCCCATTCATGCATAACGAATATACGTGCGCGCGCGTTTGTTTTCTTTATTTATTGGCATATCAACTGTCGTGGGTAATCTCGTGCTAAAGCCATCTTTAGCGATGGGATATTATTAAGTTATGTTGGTGTTACGTTGGTTGTTATTCCCTCGCTAAATGTAGTGAAGAAGAACGAAGATGCCGTAAGGTTTTATTGTAATATAATGGCCGAGGGATTTCTTTTTATATATCTTGTCTTTGGGTTTAGTTAGGCTGAGAACCTTTCAGCACAGTGCTTGTGTGGCGTATTGGACACGGCGACACGAGTTCAAATCCTGGACGAGACTGGTTGCATTTTCACATAGCACTAATACCCTTGGGAAAGGTATGAATACAATTATTCTTCCTCCAGCTACGGGTAAATAGTAGGACAGACTAGGTTCTTCAGCCTTGGAGAGGCAACTAGTCTAGGAGAAGGAAAACTCTGAATTCAAACCTGTTAAACTCCGCTTAAAAATTGACCTTGTGTCATATCCAGCCCGAGCGGAGGGGTTGGTAAATAGTATCATCTGGTTTGACCTTTCTGAAGTGATATGATTGCTTTTTAAGACTCGGATGAAAGATGACTTGATCCAATATGGATATTAATGGGTTGCATCTATTTTGAGACATCTCGTAACAAATGATCTATATCAATTATAACAATTACAAACAATTGTTATTATCTAATGATGTTCTCACCGCAATACTCCATCGGGGATGTTGATATACAGATTACCTCGATTTGAAACGATGATGGGAAAGTCTACGTTTTGACGGTTTCTTTGTTTAAAGGCATATCAACCTTCGAGAGCTATTTAATGCTATAGCCATCCTTGAACAAGAATAATAATGATACTATTCAACCTATAGCTGCGAGGATAAGAGGATTCATGCCTTTCCCAAGAATATTAGTCTAAAAGTGAATGTAATAGTGCGACTGGGGTTCGAACTCGCTTATAACGATATAACATTCCAACACTAGCCACGGAAATTCCCTTTTCCAACTTGCATTTTCAGTTTCAGCAGTTTGATTTCTGGAGCATGACAGAACAGATTTTATTCTTATGTTTATGATTTTGACGTCTCTTTCTCGGGGCTTGTTTGGGTGTTTTTATTAGATATGTTGCTCTCAAAATTTGTTGTGGTTTATTATTGAAAGGCAAACGATATAAACGACGCTGACAAAAGAACATTCACGACAAAGCAATGCAAACACAAATAAATTTATACATCAACAAGTACGTGGTGCCTTCAATAGGTTTCCAGACTTTTTTGTACAGATATTTAAAATTGTCGTAGACTCTTGAAAATTCAGTATCTTATTGCTATGAACAGTCACAGCAGAAATTGGAATAAACCCTACTAAGACCTGATTGTCATTGCTGGTGAATTTCAAAAATGCAATCTGGACGTCAGGACATTTTAGAAGAACGATATGCAATAAATTTCTGTTTCAAACTTGGAAAAAATGCCACAGAAACGTATGGAATGCTTCAGACTGCCTTTGGAGCATCTTGCATGAATCGAGCATCAGTTTTTGAGTGGCATAAGAGGTTCAAGGAAGGCAGGGAGTTTGTGAGGGATGATGAGAGGTGTGGGAGGAGTAAGGAAGTCAATACATCAGAGTTGGTTGACCAAAGGGTTAGGGTTAGGGTTACTATGTTGAGGTTTTAAGGGAGTTCAGGAAGAGATTCCTAGGGAAGAAGCCAGCACTCTTCAAATCGGGTCAGTGGCATTTCCATCAGGACAATACACCAGTCGACAACTCCATCCTTGTCACAGATTGTTTGACCAATATGAGGATCAAGACAGTTCCTCAGCCTCCCTATAGTGGAGACCCGGCTCCCTGTGACTTTTAGTTATTCCCTAAGCCCACAGGCTGTCGTCGTTATGAGACAATTGAGGAGATGAAAGAGGCTGTGACAAAGGTCATTGACGCGCTCACACAAGAGGACTTTGATGGGGCCTTCCAGATGTTGTTGGAACGGTACAACAAGTTCATTGGAGCCGGAGGAGATTACTTCGAAGGGGATTAGAATTTCATGTGTGTACTATCAATAAAGGTGCCCATACGAAAAAAGTCTGGAAACTTATTTAATGATCCTCGTACATAAATCCCTTCTGATTTATTAATATGTTCCAAATTAACTCACAAGCAAAAACAATAAATTAACAAACAAATAAAATACCACAAACGTACATTTCAAAAGCCAGATGTTGTCTACATGATGGCCGAAACCAAAATGAATAAAACACGTCGCTGCAAAGTTGAAATGTAACTGTATATTTACAATTTAAAAGATCCTTTTCTTTTTTCTTTTCGCCCAATCAGCAACCTTCTCCATCAAAATTTTTTGGAGCCGATTCGACCCAAACGCGACTTTAAAATGGTCAACGAAAGTTCAAAAAGGCAGTCGGCTCAGAGACTTCGAGAGAGAATATCAACCTGCAACATTCAACATCACACAACTCGTCTGAAACTTCTTACTGCGGCCTTTTGATGGAAGCCGCATAACCAGAGAATAACCACCGCATCTACATTCCACTTTTTCAACGCCGACTTTCCTCCTTCCCTATCGATATAAACTTTGGTTGATCGCGTAAGTCTGTAACTCACCCCTACCAACACAAATATTGGAACATTTTATTTCTCGGTTCCACTACCGTTCAACACATCAAATTTCCTAAAATTAACTCGTTCCTATCAATACAACAATGCACATTTTCTTCTCAATTTCACAGACATTATTATATTCACCAACACAATTGTTTGAACCTTTTGTTTCTTACTTGTCAATATAATTGTTAAATTTTTCACGTGTCTTCTTCTTTGATTTGCAACTCTGTGTTTGTCCTTTCCTAGCAACCATACGCTTATTTATAACAGCTTGTTAAACATTACACAACCCGAGGCACCCCAAGCATTGCTATGTAACAGTAACATTTGTTTACTCATAGTTAAATGGTCAAATAGTTCTATTTCTAACAATTCAATTTAACTTAAGGCATATCATATTTACCCAACCCCTTCACTCGGGCAGGATATGACACAAGGTCAATTTTTAAGCGGAGTTTAACAGGTTTGAATTCAGAGTTTTTCCTTCTCCTAGACTAGTTGCCTCACCAAGGCTGAAGAACCTCGTCTACCCTACTATTTACCCATAGCTGGAGGGAGAATAATTGGATTCATACCTTTCCCAAGGGTATTAGTGTTATGTGAAATGCAATCAGTCCAGGATTTGAACTCGTGTCGCCGTGTCCAATTCCTGCGACGATAACCATTACACCACTTAAGGCATATGCTTGCACGCAGTTTAAGTGTCAAACAGTTCTACTTGACCCATAGATAGGACCCAATCAGGCTTTATCACTCCGGGTCAGAGTGGACATGAGAGTCATGGCTATGACAGGTTATTTCGCATTCCTCAAAGCTCCAGCATTACTGGGGCCTCACAATCAGTCATCAAATCGTATCCTACACTCACATCCAGGACATTCATTGTTAGGTGGGGTCTTACCCCTCTGCAGAGATGCAGTCGGTGTATTCTACAGCCCCTGTCCACTGGGCTGTAAACTGTCAGTCTTCATACATTCATAAAATTTTGAATTTACTTAACTTACCATCATTATTTGCATATAAGACGCATTATTTTTTTCCCCAGATTTTTCTTTCCAAAAGTTAGAGGTGCGTATTAAGCACAAGAACTATATTATTAACTTTTTTCTAGTTTCATGCCTTAAATATTCGGAACAGGATTGCCGAAAGTCATTTATACATATAGTCCAAACTAATGTGTTTTGTGTCGTTGTAGAGAAATATCCGCAAAAATGAGTTTGTTTATCATTTTCTTTCTCCTAAAATTTCGCTCCAAACTTGTTGCATTTTGTATGAACATGTCCGTGTGTTTTCTCAAAATCCTGTGTAAATTTTGTATTTTAACAGATAATATAAACTATATAAATTCTTATTTTTACTCAGTACGAATCGATAAGAAGTTGAACAAATTCTAAATTTTAGTGTGATTTTGCTTCTATAAATTCTAAAAAGTCTGTGAGGATTTTTTTCTCTAGATTTTGGGGTTCAAAATTAGGGGATTGTTTGATAAATGGGTGCTTGTTATACACAATTAGTTACTGTATAAAAAAAAAAATTAGAAATATTTTTACGGCGGCACATCCTTCTAAATTCTTTGACATCTCAATGAATTCAAATATTAATTGAAGTATAACTTTGTATATTTAAAAGATAATCCCAAAACAATGGAAGAACATATCAATTTTTTTTTTCACTTCTTTCTTTCTTTAATCTTTATTTGTTTATTGTGAAGGGAAGCAATTTATGAATACCGATTGTATTTTTCTTATGGTTTGGTTTGGTTTTATGGCATATCAACCTTTGTAGGTTATTTAATGCCAAATCTATTTTTATGTAAATAATCAGTTCCATTTAAAACAATTCAGTTTAGCATAAGTAAACAGTTTAATTGTCAAAAACATTTCTATTTCAAACTATTCAAGCAGTTAGATATGTTCAGTTTAGTGTAAGTATAGTTTCAATGTCAAAAACAGTTCAATTTCAAATAATTCAGTTTAGCATAAGCATGCAGTTTCAATGTAAGTACGGTTTAATTGTGAAAAACATTTCTATTTCAAGCTATTCAGTTTAGCATAAGTATACCGTTAGTTCTATTTAACCCATAGGACCCAATCAGGTGCTACCACGCCGGGCCAGAGTGCACCTGGGAGCAATGGCAATAAAGGGGTGCTCCGTATTCCCCAAGGGCACAGCATTACTGGGACCTCACCATTAGATTGTTTAGTGTCATATCCAGGACACTCATTAGGGCGGGGGTCTTACCCCTCTGCAGAGGTGCAGTCAGTGTATTCGACAGCACCAGCCGATTGGGCAATTCATTTTTTCCATGGGTTTCATTTTCGACGATTGCATGGTCCGTTAACTAAACTTAAATTTAAAATTACTCGGTAACAAATACTACCAACGACCGCTTATACCATTAATTCATTTTCAGAAATATCCCCCCCCAAAAAAAAACGCCTGAAAAATAGGAATTCATTGTTTTAAATCCCAACACAATAAATCTTCTTTTAACTGATTTTATTCTTTTTTAATTAAAAGCACTCTAAGGAACGAAAATTAGGAATGGACTGAAAGAGCCGTCAAATCGATGTTGTGGTTTCCATAGCAACAGTGGAAAGTGCTGTATAAATCATAAAAATATTGTATTGTTACTTGTAGTCAGATGACTACATATTACCCATAAGATTCTCTACGAGAAGAGAGTTCATGAATTCTATAAACGTCGGTGAGTAAAAGTTGGCGTGGCTCATTTAATAACGTTGCTTTAAGAAACGTGTATTTCGGGAAGGAACTTGCAAGCAAGGCTCGCGGTTATTTACAAATAAATAAAAGAATGATCTACTACGGCACAAAACTAGTCAGTAATAATCAAAATAGCTTTCTCGTATCGACAAAACATTAAACAAGTTAATGGATGTAAAAAAGAAAAAAAAAAGGAAAAAAACAAACAAACCAAAAGAGTTGGGTTTGGCTCAGTTAGTGTTACATTATCGATGTTTCTTGATTTTAAGAAAGAGTCAATTGTAAATTATCACTCAAAGGAAATCCCTAATTTCGTTCTGGGACTAAAGAACCCTTATTGTAATATACAGTCTTGGATTTAGAAATCTCTATAAAGAATTTTTTGTATTATACAGAAACGATTTTGTTTTTATAGATTTCTTTTCGCAAATAGAATTGCTTTCAGCTGTAAACGAAAATGAACTCAAATGAATTACCATCAATATCGTTGTGGCACACACTTCACCAAAATCTAAAATTTCCCAATTTTGCCTCGTTTGTACGTTTAAAAATCAGATTTTTTAAAAACTGCTGTACCCTAGAAATAGAAAGCACAAAAAGTCATGATCGTGAAAATAATACTATTATTACTACAACTATAAAATTTAGTAGTAGTCGGCTTTTTTTTAAAAAAAAATGTGTCGGATGGTTTTTTTCATTTCTATCAAAGTCTCTTTTACCCATTATATTCGTTAAAAAATCCATAGTCTTTTATAATCCTGAATAATTAAAAACATTTGTAGTGATACTAAAAAACAAACAAAAAACAAATAAAAAAACGAAATGATATTACACGAATTATTTTCTTTTACTTTCATCTTCAGAAAATCACTTGGAATTCTATCAATGAAAATAAGAAATAAAAATAAAAATTGTAAATATATATTATAAGATAAAAAAAACCAAGATGTAGTTATTTAAAAAATAATATCTTGAATTTTTTTAATTAGTAAATTCATAGTATTTCAGTACATTTTTTTAAACATGAAAGATGCTGATTACTGATATATTTTATCCTGTGTAGTGTTACTTATGCAAATTAGTTTCCATTCATTCATTCATTTATTTTTCATTGATAAAATTAGCCTCTTTTCATATGTACAGTATTTGTGAAAATTTTGTTGGAAAATGTTACGTCTCAGCAATTCATTTTTAGTACCCAGTTAAAAACCAGAAAAAAATATTTTATCGATAAAAATAATTCCTTTTTTTTTCAGACATTCTTTGCAAGTTGGTAGATAGCAAGTATATAGTTCCATTTATGTGTTAAAAATCGATTCGGTTATTATCGAACAATTAAATGTACTATTATGGTGCAATAAGGGTTATTAAAAGACACAATAAACAATAAATTAATATCATTATCAAAATAGTCGAACCAATGAATGGATCTGATACTAGAACTACATTCGTATATTAACCCCTTCCCTAAGACAATGTCGTAGACAATTCTAGTAAAAAGCACAAATTACCTATTAACACAATTTATAAACATAATGACTGTCAACTACTATAACAACTTCTACAAACAGAGAAGATTATTTGGAAGTTGATTAATACTTTGTTCTCATACGGTCCTTCGTGTAATAAACTTTTTTTTGGTTCTGTGGTTATTAAGTTGACCAGTTTGAAGTTGAAGATGAAGCATATTTTGAGCTCCTCTATATTCGATTCCTTGAGTTGAAAATGCTGATGACGTTATTTTCTAAAACTATAGGTTCCACCTAATTCATTAAACAAATTTATTACTAAATTCTATTTAATGCTGGAAAGAGGATCATATTATCAATAAACGTTTGTACAGTATATATATATATATATATATATATATATATATATATATATATATATATATATATATATATATATATCATTATTTAGAAAGACGTTAGGTCTTTTAGTTTTTCCAGATGGTCACAAAGGTTTGATCCCCGAAACGGTGGAAGAATTATGTTGAACAATATTTTGAAATATTTTCTATTCGATCAATGGCGAATAAATTTTAAAGCCAAGAGTATGCCATTTCAAACACCTTTTTTGTTTGTTTGTTTGTTTGTTTGTTTGGTCGAATAATTCAAGTTTTAGCGGCCGTCACGTCAATTCGTTTTTTTTCTTCATTCAATGTTTAGATGAAATTCAAAATGCATTTTTTCTTCATATTTATAATCCACGGTTTACTTAAATTGAATTCAGTTTTTCTTTAGTGTATATTGGTAAAATACGAAATGACTAAATAAATAAATAAATAAATAAATAAAACTCTAATAAACTTGAATCAAAGATCTTTTTTAAAGAATTTGTTAAAACCTCCCCCCCAACCCCCCCCAAAACAAAAAACCCACAATAACTCACACCTTTTCTTTAAACATTTCTAAAGTGAAAGTAACATTTACTACTACGTTGATTAAAACATTTGTTTAAGTAAATCAATATATTACATTAGTATTAATCACACCTAACTAGTAAGTAAATAATTTGCTTAATTTCTTTTTTTTTTTTTTTTTTTGTCTGGGCTCATAAAAATCGTTATCTATATAGGTTTCTGTTTTTGATTTAGGCTTTGGGCAAACCTCTCTTCCCTCCCCAGGGAAAATGCAGTTAGTCAGTCTATATTTGCAATACATAAAAGTTACCACACGAAATCGATTTTATAGTGGAACAAAATAAATCAGCTACAAAAACGAGCATTTGCAAAACCAAAAAAAAAAACTATGAATCTCAAATTCCATAAATAATTAATTGCAATTATCAGTATTGTAAATTTTTTTAAGAAGATTACAACGACTATAATACCTAGTACAGTAGTAATAATAATTCTGTTTCTTGTTCATCGTAGATGTTCTAAGTGTTTTTATTGAGAAAAGACAGACTGCTGCTGCCACAGTACCTGTCTGTTTTGCCTCCTACTTCAGTTATAATTCTACCTCCTCCTCCAATGGTTTAAAACTCTGTCCTCATCGCTCTCCTACTCTCATTATATACCAAAGCTTTCTTCTTCACACAGTGTTTTACCTCCTACTCTTTAACAAAACTATATCTTTCCTTCTCATCGTCCCGGGTTTAGTACCATGGCTCATACAGTAAAAACGACGTTTTCTTTAATCTTGTTATGAAATGTACTCGATTAAAGTTTAACTAAATGTGCTGGCATGAAGTCTGAGTCTATCGATAAGCTGCACACACCTCAAATTTTCTGTAAATCAATTCATTTTTAACTTAATAAATTCCAGGAAAAACAATACATCTATTTTCTCCTACTTCGATTGTATTGTACCTCCTCCCCCTGAACCGTATCGGCTTTCCTCCTACTCTTATACGGCTCCGTTTAGTTTACTCCTCCTCTGTCTATTGCTCGTCTACATTCTCCTCCCTTAGTTATTGCATCACCTCCCACCACCACATCAGTCGGCGTCTCAAAGAAACCGGAAGTAGCTCCCTGGAAGATGGCGGATGTATGTAAGATGTAGGAGTGTATCTCGTTGTTTTTGCCATGCATGGCTTGTATGTAGGCCAATGGATTTACATACCACTTATTATTAAAGGTAAGGATCACCTGTAAATTTCTACTCGTGACTCCTGTAAGTAAATTTATCTTTTGAAACGCAGGCACTAGCAGAAAAATTGCAATATAAAATATGTTGCTTCGGCACCTTTCGTCTGAAAGGAAGACAAGTGTAAAAGAGAATGTGTTCCTCTTCTTCTTTAAAAAAAAAAAGAAAGATATTTTATTAAATAAGACATTTGGTTTTTATTGGCATTTATCTTCTTTTTGCAAGAAGGGAGAAAAAAAGATTGTTCTGTTTTGAGTTGAATGTTACTGGGTTATTTTTTTAATTATGAATCTCACGTAACAATACAATAGACTTACAGTCAGTGCTTTTGTGGTTAGTAGTAAACTCGACACTTCATTCATTCGTTTGTTATATATATATATATATATATATATATATAATATTTGTGTGTATGTATTTGTATATATATATATATATATATATATATATATATATATATATATGCTTTCTTTGATTGTTGTGTAATGTAGCTTTTGTATAAGCTTTCCTCTGTTTTCAGTAATGAATTAATTAAAAAAAAATTGGTTTGATAATTCAGCATTTAATTAATTCGTTACAAAAAAGAAAATCAAAATTGTTTTTCATGCTTATGATTATTTTATTCAATATGAATTTTGTGGATTATAGCATTTTAATTTTCTGATATATATATATATATAAAATGATTATAGAAAAATGTTTTCCCGGAAAAATATTGAATATCCAATATTGATTATTGGCAATAATATACCTTTCTGGTTTTTAAATTAAATGTATTTTGCTGATTTAAATGTAAACATGTTATTTAAATTGTTTGGTTTTAATGGTATCCTTTTTGTAAACGTATCAATACTCTATTTATTGTCAAATTTAGCCATTATTAGGGATTTGACTTAAAAAAAAAAGGCTTTTGTTTTAATGTTTTAATTTTTAAATGGGTAAGGAAATTCTTTTCATCGTTTTGGCTTTTATTCCTCAAACTTTATAAAATTTTAACCAACCGGGGAATATAATAATATTAATAATCTAAAATCATTTTCATGTATTGATTTCATTTTCATCGGAAAGTTCTTGAAAGAAGGGATACACCACTGTTATTTTAGAAATTTCCACTGTGATTGTGTTCATTTTCTTTGTATCATGAATAATACGACTTTTGGTAATCTGTAAAATATTTCCTTTATAAATCAGTTATCAATACATTGAATATTATTAGTTTTATCCTTTATTGCCAAAGAGGACGAAAAAAATGGTATCAAAGTCTGTACACTGGACAGGACGTGTGCTTACTATGTAATCATGTCGTAAGCTGTACTGAAGAAAAGTAGACTAGTTTTCCGCGATTTTCAAAGAATAGAAGAAAAAAACACAAAAAAACTGTTTTACTTTTCAGCTGTCCATTTCATTAAATCACAAAGAACAATGCTGTCAAAAAGTTTTAAATAAGTCATTTTTGGAAAAGTCAAATTAATTAATTTTTTAACGAATCTTGTAGTTTAGATTTTTATAAAATAAAGTTCATTTTTTTAAATAGGTGTTTTGTAGTTGGATGGAATTTGAAAGATAATTAAAACGAAAAAATTGCTTTAAAAATGTCTTAATTGATAAGCTTTTAGATTTTTTATTTTTTTAATTGTATTTTTTAATTACATATTTTTAAAATGTTTGCTTTCATTAATTTATTTTTCTGATAAAGTTTATTATTAAGAAAAAAAAAATGCACAATTTAAATTTATGATCATTCATTTGATCAAGCAAGAGGAAATATCTTTTAATTTTTTATTTTTAGTTGAACATTTTTATCAAGTTTAAAGGAAGAAATTATTGTAACTTGATTAATTATTTAAAAGATAATTATCAGGTTTTCTATGTTGCACGACAATTAAATGAAAAAAAACAAAAAAAAAAACGGCTCTTATATCGTAACTAAAATTTATAAAGTAGATGTATATTTCCCGTTGTCGTATTTACAATAAAATCCATTATTATAATTTTGTATTTATATCGAATGACAGTCATATTCAATTAATTATTAGTTATTTTATTAAAGAATAATTTCTTTAGATTCAGTGATGGTGTCATCTTGGTGCAGATTTCTAAGAACGATTTTAAAGTCCGGATTTCCTCGTCTCATCTCGCATGTGTTTAATCAAATTTCCTTGAAACAAAGCAAAATTATTTGCTATCTTTTATCTCCAACCTTTCTTTCCTTTTGTAGGTTTTACCCCCGTTAAAATCGATTCAAAAACGTGTTTCTAATCTTAAAATGCAATTAAAAACTAAGGGTACTTATTATTTTTTTGTATGAGGTGGGGTTTTCTTTCTTCAAGTTATTTTTTTCTGGTGTTGATTTAAAAGATGAAAGCGATCATTTGAAATCGTGCTCTTTTTTTTTCTTTTTTCTTTTTATAATTTTAGAAAAAATTTACATTTTTTTTTTTTCTTACAAGATAAATATTTATTGCCGGCAGTTGGCGGAAAATTTTTCAACGATTTTTCAAATACCGATTTTCATTTTTATTTAAAAATTTTTTTTATAATTTTGAGATGAATATTTAAAAACTTTATTTTTTCAACCACAAAGTTATTGATAGTAAAAACCAATGATTTATTTATTTATTTATAAATTGAAAAAGAATTCCATATAGATGTTAATATTTTTTTTTTTTTTGTCGGTGGGTTATTTTTTCAATTTATGAAAAATGTGTCCCCTTAGCTGAGTCGCTTCTTTCTCTTTCTCTTAGATGGGAAGAAACACGGGTTCTATTAAAATGTGTTAATGATCTCTCTCTCTCTCTCTGTATGTGTGTGCGCGTATATATATAATATATATATATATATATATATAACGGTCTTATTCATTAGCTAAAGCCGGGTCTTGTTCTATTTATTTTTATCTTCCACTGTTTTGTAAGATTGTTCTCAGGAATTATTTGAATAAAAACGGAGGGTCCTTGATGGGCAATGAACTTCCATTGTGTCAATATGGCTACTGAGGCTGGCGCACTTGCTCACTCTTCTGCTTATATATTTTTGAATGAGAAAATATGAAAAAAACGACATATTTTTATATTTTTGTTGTGTGCAGATAAATAATTAAATAACGAGGGCCCAAAGGATGTGATTGTCTTTAAAAGCAGGGGTTTTATATATTTGGTATATCGGCGTATTTTCTTTCTTTTCTTTCTATTTCTCTTTCTAAGTAGTAGTAGTAGTAGTAGTAACCGCCTCTTAACGTTTTCCTCTTTTCTCTTGGGTCGCTACCATTTCTTTCCTAAGCAGCCCTGCTACTGTGTCATGTTGAAGAGCGAAAAACGAGGAATGTGCTGCTACTACTTTCCCCTACTCTTCACAGTGCTTGCTACTGCTTATAGAAAGAAAGAAAGAAGAAGAGAGAAAAAAAGGACCCTATTTAACCATTTCTTTCTTCGTCTTTTTTTTTCTAGGGCTTTCATAATTTGGTCTTAGTATATTGCTAAAGAAGGACTCTTTTTCTTTAAACCACCTCAACCATTTCTAGGCCCCACTTTTTTTCCCATCCCGTTAATATTTCATTTTCATACACTTTATACCTAATTCTTTATGTAACCATCTTCTCGTTTCTAAGATTCTTTGTCAGGTTCGTCTCCCTGTTTATTATTTGAAACTGAAAAAAACTTGACTATTTAAAAAAAAAAAATCTTTTAGGCTTTTATCCTTCGACTAATATTTTTAAAAATATCCCTTTTTTAAGGCTCAAGCCATTATTCAGAAATTATCACCGTGAATATTTTACCCATTTCTAGAGGTAAAATGGTTTAGTCGGGGAATTCCTCTTGGAGTCTTCTTGGAAATTTATAATTTTTTTTTTTTTGTTCCTAGCTTTAAGTACTTAGAAATATTTTTCTATCAAGATGATTGTCTTTCTCAATTGATATTCTTGTCTTCTGCTATTTACAAAATTTCCCGTCGCTTTCACTTTGTATAAATTTCCCTGTTATTTTCTCCATGAATAAATAATAATGTTCCATATTCCTCAACTCCACATGGACGGTGGAATATTGAGACCACCATTATTGCCTGTCTTTGCAATGTACGTGTGTAATTATATATATATATATATATATATATATATGATTAACATTATCTTTTTTGTCAATCAAAATTCTTATTCATTTTTTGACTTTCCTAATTTTTCTTTGTTTAATTCCATGTTTAAAAAAATGCATCCAAGTAAAAAAAATAATTCATTGTTCCATAACTTGTTTTTGATAATTGAATTTTTTTTTGCTTTCTTAATTCTTTTTGCTTAAAAGATGGATAAATATTTGAATTTTGATTTATATATAAAAAAAAAATTCTCATGTGTTTTACAATTTTTGGCATCGAGGTAAAATATCTTGTCTACAGTGTTTGATATATTTTGAGCTCTTGTAGGATATGTATATATATATATATATATACACACTCTTCGGATAGAAATTGTACAAATCTTTAAATGAAGAAAAAAATATTACCTATTCATTTAAGTATTATAGTTTGAAATCCGTGCTGTTGATTATAAAGATGTCTAACTTGAATAATATTTGTTTTTTTTTATTCCTTCAACATCCTATAATATAGTTACTTACTAAGATTAACTGAGATGTGGTAAAAGGTTGGAAGTATTGAGCACTCGGTGAGACTCGAACTCATTACTAATAGTTTGTCAGGCGGCTAAATATCCTATATAACAGTTTCCTTGTTTACACTTATTTAGTAAGAAAATAAATGTATATCATTTTAATTTCAAAATTTAATACAACCTCTATCCCATAATAATTATTACATTTTCAATATATATTTCATGCCTCTAATGTAGCAATCATTATGGGACAGTGGGTATCGCACACACACATACACACACATACATACATATATATATATATATATATATATATATATATATATATATATATATATATATATATATATATAATGCATTCTGATTTGCACTTTTAAGGTCCACAAAAACAAATGCATCTTTATTGATTTGCGTATGTGTGTGTGTTTTAAGATTAGAAATTTATTTGGTTGTCTTTTGAAATGGTCTGGATCTTTGCAGAATCAGTTTTTATTGATATAATTTCCACGTCTATTTATAAAAGATTTTATTCTTGGATTCTAATGATGTTCATTTTACGGATTCCTTTTAATAAGTTGGGTTTTTGTATGAGATTAAAGCAATTTACAGAATGATTACATGTTTTAAAGATTTTATCATCTGGAATTGATTTGATATTTGCTGTTAAAAAGAAAATTTAAAATATATATTTGAAACTATTGTGTTCACCAAACTTATTTTTGTCCTGTGGAGGCCTTATGCGATTTTCCGAAAACTGCGGGATCTATATTTGTATTTTTTGGTTTGCCTTACCAGCCTAATTTTAGTAAGACATTAAATGAAACAAAAAATTATATATATATAAACTCTCTCTCTCTCTCTCACTCACTCACTCACTCACACACACACAGAGTCTTGGACAAAAAACAAAACTGAAGCATATTTTATTATCGCCACAAATTTGAATGAAACTTCAATGGCTTAAGCACACTTAGGAAGTGATTATTTTCCTTGATTATTGTTGTCAATGTTCTTTAAGTTTTAGCGAAAAGTCATTAACCAAGGTCTAAGCAAAAATTAGGATATCAAATCAAGGAAAGTAATATTTAAGAAATTTCCCTTTTTTTTTTTTTTTTTTTTTTTTTTTTTGTTGTATTTCCGAGAATTTTCCTTTTAGAAAATTATGACTTTTTGCTACACCAAGGGAAATGTTTGTGTATGTATGTGTATATATATATATATAAGTAAAGTTAGCGACCATAGTCAAGGGCGACCAGAAGGCTCCCTTTTCAATTGCTCCACTTTACCCTTGATACGTACCTTATATTGCTGAGTGTTAAGCTAGGAGGTATCAAGTACCATTTTTAAAGTCTTTGGTATGACTCGACCTGGGATTGAACCTAGTTCTCCCGGACCAAACACTCTACCCACTAGGCCAATGAGCCGGTTCAATAAATCGTAAGAAAGGCACTCTGTTTTTATATATAAAATTTGCAAGGTGGGGGTATCGAGATTTTTTTATATTTAGGTTAACTTTTTTCTCCTTAGTTTATCTTACAGAGATGAACAGGATTCATTGAATTAAAAATAACGATTATTTTTTTTAATAAGATATATTTTTTGTTTTTATTTATTAAAAGACACCATACCTCGAGGAACCTCCAGCAAATTTATGCAGACCCTACTTTAGAAAACACAGTTATTTGTTAAGATTTCAATGTTTTAACAGTTGAGCTTGTTCCTTATGTCCGTGATGTTGTTGCGGCAGAACTGAACTCAACGGAAACACTTACTATTGCATTTTTTTTGTTTATTGGCATAATGGTTAGAGTGTTAGCCAGTGGTCTGGGAGACAGGGGTTCAATCTAAGATCGAGTCATATCAAAGACTCAAAAATGGTACTTGATGCCTCTGTTTAACACTCAGCATTATAAGGTACGAATCAAGGGTAAGTGGAGCTGTCCAGGGAAAAGAGTACTATCTTACTCTATATGACAGTCGGACAACTTATATGATAAAGTGATGCCTAGAAATCTGCACTTGTTATCAGTGACGATTTGAGTGTGTGTGTGTGTGTGTGTGTGTGTGTGTGTGTGTGTGTGTATATATATATATATATATATATATATATATATATATATATATATATATATATATATATATATATATATATGAATTCATCAGCAACTCAGTTTTATCCAACTCTGCATTTACATATTTTTGTTATATTATAAAACCCCCAAAACTTTCAAAACTCATTTTTAAAAACAACACTCTTTACACATGCAAGCAACCCCTGATGATGGCCTATGAAGGGTCTGAAAGTGCATGGGACAATTTTGGATCTTAATTGAATTATACAGACAAAATGTGTCTTTACTATTTAATCAAACATGCTTAAATGAATGACTGCTGCCTAACTACACATACACGTGTGTGTGTGTGTGTGTGTAATATGAGAAAGATGGGATGATAGATCTGATGCTATATGAATATAAAATATGAAAAACAAAATATTCTAAGAATGTATTCTCTCTAAAAATCTTTGCCAATGTTTTGGTCTTTCAGACCATCATCATTGCCATTTTTTTCATTTAAAACATCAATTGTACTGCCCTGAAGATGTGTTGGATAGACCGAAATGTTAGCAATGTTAATAGGAAGAATACATGAGTTAAATATTTTGTTTTTTATATTTTGTATACAGTCCTGGTCTCAATTATTGGAACCCATGAAATTTTAGGAAATAATGTTGAATATCTTCTGAAAAAATGAATCTAGTGAAACAGTCTTGGTCAATCGAGAACTCTTGGTTGTTAAAAGGTCAGGACTGAACTGCTGGGTTTAAACTAGCTATATTGTTAAATAGTTACATAGCTGATATAGTATGAATATATTCAAACTCCTAAAAAGGGTGCCAAATTTATATTTCAAGAGCTCATGCGTTAGAGAGGGATATGGTTTTGGAGAACGGGTTTTAAGAAACCAATATAAGAATCAGTAAGGGAGAAAAGAATCAAAAGTGGGAAAGAATCAAAGTTGGTTCAATAATATATATATATACTGGCTCATTGGCTTGGTGAGTAGAGTGTTCGCCAAAGGTTTCAAGAGACCTGGGTTCAATCCCATGTCGCGTCATACCAAAGACTTTAAAAATGGTACTTGATACCTCCTTGCTTAACACTCAGCCATATAAAGTACGTATCAAGGATAAAGTGGAGCAATCCAGAAAAAGGAGTAGCGCCCTCCCCTACACCTTGGTGTAGTAGATATTGAAAAGGGAACCTTCTGGTTGCCCTTGACTATGGTCACTAACTTTATATATATATATATATATATATATATATATATATATATATATATACACGCATACACCCCCTTGGGTCATACAACCTGAAAAAGACTGTTGAATGAATCTGCTGAAATGTCACAATGTCAGCAATGAGTGTTCAGTTGTTTAAAATAATCTTAGAATTGAGACTATTGAATTCAAATCCTAATTTATGAAATTAGTTGGAACTACCAAAAAAAACCCCCAAAAAACAAACTTAGTTTCTGCTATTATAAACTAATTTGTTTGGGCAAGTTTGCTTATCTTTTTTCCAAGCCCCTTTTGGCAAGGTTTAGACTATGCTTACTGTATCCCCCCTGCTAAGATGTAAGACCCCCCCCTGAAAAAGGGATGTCTTGGGAATGGCACGAAATTGCATCAAATGCTGATGCTTCAGTTCTGGTCAGCCCAGTTGGTTGTTGTTGAATACACCGATTGCATCTCTGCAGAAGAGTAAGACCCTGCCCCAGTGAGAATCCTGGATATGATATTAAACAATCTGATGGTGAGGCTCCAGTAATGCTGGAGTTTTGGGAAATGTGGAGTACCCCTTCATTGCCATTACTCTCAGGTCCACTTTGACAGGGTTTTATCTATGGGTCAAAAAGAATTGTTTGACATTTAAACTATGTATTAATGCTAAACTGTATTTGAAATAGAACTGTTTTGACATTTTGAACGGCATACCTATGCTAGAACTGTTTATCGGGAGACCAGAGTTCAATACCAGGTCAAGTCATTCCAAAGACTTAAAAAATGGTACTTGATTCTGCGTTGCTTAACACTCAGCACTATAAGGTAAAGGATCAAGGGTAAAGTGGAGCAATCCAAGGAATGGAGTAGCGCCCTAGACAACACCTCAGTGTTATAGCTATTGAAAAGGGAGCCTTTGGGTCACCCTCGACTAAGGTTGCCAACTTATATGTATAAAAATAGATTTGGCATTAAATAACTCACTGTGGTTTATGTGGCATAAAATCAAACCAAACATACAAACTTTTAACAAAATGACTTAATTCAGCCTTAAATGACCCGGAAAGGTTTGATACACCGTAAACAAACCAACCAACCACATTGTGTTCCTGATGATTGTTGGAGATTGGACAAAATGTGTTAACATCAAGAATACTCAAAGGTCGTTGAGTTTTGCCTAAACAATTTTTGATATCTGGTTTAAATTTTTCTTGACCAAGTGAAGTTATTTATGGTCATCATTTGTGTGACATATTTCGAGAATTTTATTGCTTTGTTAATTAGGGCAGTAGTGAGTTGTTTCCTTCTAAAGACTGGATTTGTTCAGTCATGGCTGACCACATTGTTGTCATCGTTGGTTATGCAAAGTATTGTCCTCTTTAGGAAGCGTTTATTTTCATTTAATGCTGCAGAAACTTGTCTTTTGATGATCAGTTCGTTTGAACGTTTTTTTTTGCTTTTAAAATAAATTCATTTAAAGGCCACCTTTGGTAACTACTCAGTTCAATATCTAGCCACATCTTATTTATAGAAATTATATCATTATCAATTGCAAATAAATAAGGGAAGTACTCTATAATTAACATTCAGTTGTTATCTCCCTTGAGGAATAATTAGAGTTAGTATGAATGTCAACTCTCTACTCGTATAATTGGTGATTTAAATTTTTAACCCCTATATTTCAGGATGAGTATTTTATTATACACCTTGATCCTAGTATTATTTTATTGTACATCTTGAGCCAAGTATTATATTATCATATATCTTGATATTTTGAGCCTTGTACTATTTTATTATACATCTTGAGTCTAATATTTTGAGCTGTGTACTATTTTATATCAGACATCTTGGGCCTAGAATCTTTTTATTATATAACTTGAGCTTGATATTTTGAGCCTCATACTATTTTATTACTATTTTGAAGTGAGTACTATTTTATCAAACATCTTGAGCCTAGAATTATTTTATTATATGGCTTGAACCTATTTTTATTGTACACTTTGAGCCTGATATTTTGAGCTGAGTATTGTTTTATTACGCATCTTGAGCCTAGTACTATTTTATTATATATCTTGAGTCTTAAATTTTTAGCTGTATACTATTTTATTACACACTGAATAAACCTGGTATTTAAATTTTTTTTAATAGCATATCAACTCCTTATGGGTTATCTAATACAAAAATTTGATTAATTTCTAATTGCCTAGTCGGCTGGGGCTGTAGAATACACCAAAATGCTAAACAATCTGATGGTGAGGTTCCAGTGATGCTGGGGTTTTGGTGAATGCAGAGTACCCCTTCATTGCCATTGCTCCCAGGTTCATTCTGGCCTGGAATTGTAACACCTGATAGGGCCCTATCTATGGGTTAAATAGAACTGAACTGCATTCTTATGCTAAACTGAATTGTTTGAAAGGGAACTGTTTTTGACATTGAAACTGTACTTATGCTAAATTGAATTGTTTAATATAGAACTGTTTTGACATTTAACTGTGTAAACAGAATCTATACTTATACTAAACTGATTTGTTTGAATTAGAACTGTTTGACTAAACAGAATAGCTTGAAACAAATGTTTTTGACAATTAGACTGTGTACTCATACTAAACTGAATTGTTTGAAATAGAAATGATTATTTGTATAATAGTGGATTTGTCGTTAAATAACCTACAAAGGTTGATATGCTATAAAACCCAAACAACCTTAATTTCTAAATGCTTTATTGCAAACATTTCTACATTTTCAATGTTCCATTGTACTTTTTTTTGTCAAGAATCAATTTGTTTGCACAGCTATAAGGTTTCAAGTATTCCTATCTAATCGTAATAATTTTCAAATAGATCTCTTTGAGCCTCTTCATCAGATGTGGTTGAGTGTCATACACAGGACGCTGTATTTTGGTTTAAGCACTATTTTATCATGTATAAGCAAATTTCATATTTTGTATTGAACATGATTTTTTACCATTTGATTTATATTCAGTAAGTTCATATCAGATACTAATAATAAAAAGTTTGACAGAGTAACCATTCATAATGGATTTATGGGATAGCTTTAAAAATTGATAATAGGAAGTTCTCTAAATTAGCATTCAATAGTTTTTTTTTTTTTTTTTTTTTTTTTTTTTGATAGATAGCAATCATTATTAATCATGTGTATGTATTTGCCAACCCCTCCGTATGAGCAGGATGTAACACAAGGTCAATTTTTTAAGCGGAGTTTAACTGGTTTGAATTCAAAGTTTTCCTTCTCCTAGACTGGTTGCCTAACTGTTGTGGATCAGTAAAAGGTCCAGAAGAAAGATATGAACTCAGGATTACGTGAAACAAGTATATTGAATGAAAGTATAAATACAGCATAGGTAAAAAAGTGTTGAACGTCAGTCTGACTGCCAAAGTGTTCGGCTGGAGAGAACTTAACACTGAGATGAATATTCTCCCGGTATTCATATTGATAGGAAGAGTTCATTATTGTCCGTAAGGTAGGTACCATAACACTAACCAAGGTCAAAGAACCCAGTCTGTCCTATTATTTACCCTTAGCTGGAGGGAGAATAATTGGATTCACACCTTTCCCAAGGATATTAGTGCTATGTGAAATGCAATTAGCCTTGTCTAGGATTTGAACTCTTGTTGCCATGTCCATTTCCAATGAATCTAACCATTACACCCCAGGCACCTCCTAAATTTGAATTTGTAAGCCTGATATTTAGTGATATATTGTAAGCCTAATTCTCAGCTGGGGTTTTTCTATGCTGTTCTGTGCGGACCTCTGAAATTAGAAGGCCACATCATATGCTTTGCTGCTGAGTTGACTGTAGAAAACGCTAATTGCATATCTGCAGGCAGGTAAGACTCCCCGCCAACAAGTGCTCTTGATATGACACTAAACTGCATCTGATGGTGAGTTTTCAGTCCTGGAGCTTTGGGGATTGTGGAATACTCCTTCATTGTCATCACTCCCAGGCCCACCCTGACCTGGAGGGATAGTATCTGTTAGGATTTTATCTATGCATCATATAGAATTGTTTGACCATCTAACTGTTTGCAAACAAATTACTGATGTTAAATTGAATTGTTAGTATTATATAGCAATATTTGAACTGTGTGCAAATAAATGAGTTATGTTGAATAGAATTATTAGTGTGGAATGGCAATACTTGAAACCCTTTAACTGTGTGCAAAAGTTAAATTATTGGTATTACATAGCAATACTTGGAACTATTTGACGGTGTACAAAAGAATGACGTTTTGAATCGAATTATGACTGTTAAATAGCAATACTTGTAACCTCTTAACTATGTGCAAGCAAATTATTAATATTAGACAGAATTATTAGTGTTAGATAGCAGTACTTGAAGCCATTTAACTGTGTGCAAACAAATTACTTTTTTTTTTTTTTTTTTTTTTTTTTGTGTGTTATAAAATTATCTACAAACTATTTACTTACAAATGATATGTAAGTAAAGTTGTAGTCAATGGTGACCTGAAGGCACCCTTTACAATAACTTCTACATCAAGGTGTAGGGAAGGGCACTACTCCATTTAGTGCTTAAAACCATTTAACTGTGTGCTGACAAATGAACTCTGTTTGAAACTGTTAACTACAAACTATTTATTTACAGATCATATATTCAGTGTGTGTGTGTGTGTGTGTGTATATATATATATATATATATATATATATATATATATATATATATATATATATATATATATATATAGAGAGAGAGAGAGGATTTGGCCTTAAAATAACCTACAAGAATCCATATGCCCTAAAACCCAACCAACATACCTCTGTAGCAATATCTCATCTACTGAAAGGGATGTTCTGAAAAATAAATTGGGATTTCTTCCAAGTTGTAACTGTGTCAGTTCTATTGTATGGCTGCACTTTAATGAAACTCCTGGAGAAAAAGATGGGAACAACACAAGAATCCTAGAAGCAGCACTCTTCGAAACAATAGCTGTATGGCCACTTACCTCTCATCTAAGTTAGACGAGGAAGACATGTTAGGCACTACTAAAGAAGTAACAGTAAACTCATAACGGATGCTTTATGAACTCCTACACATGGACACACCAGTATTGCTTTCAGGATATATTTAAATCAGCATTTTTTTCTCCAAGTATTTTAAGTTCAAGTGGTGCAATCATATAATAGTACTGACATAGCTACAGTTTCATCCCCCACCAGATAGTTGTATGGCCTCTAACCTCTCATTACTCAGTTGGCTGGGGCTGTAGAATACACTGACTGCATCTCTGCAGCGGAGGTAAGACACCCCCCCCAACAACAAGCGTCCTGGATATGACACTAAACAATCTGATGGTGAGGTTCCAGTGATGCTGGAGCTTTGGGGAATGTGGAGCACCCCTTCATTGCCATCGCTCCCAGGTCCACTCTAGCACGGAGTAGTAGCCCCTGACAGGGCCCGATCTATGGGTTGAAAAGAACTGTGTACTTATGCTAAACTGAATTGCTTGAATTTGACATTGAAACAGTACTATGCTAAACTGAATTGCTCAAAATAGAACTGTTTTGACATATAACTGTGTAAACAAAAACTATATACTAAACTGTTTGAATTAGAACTGTTTGACTAAACTGAATAGCTTGAAATAGAAATGTTTTTGACAATTAAACTGTACTTATGCTAAACTAGATTATTTGAAATAGAACTGTTGATTTGTATAAAAATGGATTTGGCATTAAATAGCCTACAAAGGTTGATATGCCATAAAACCCGAACAAACAAACATCTTACCTTTCATCTAAGAGACCATCCAAGACAAAAAAAGACATGCCCTTGCTCTAGATACTGTCTAGTGGACTTACCAAAAGTGAATCCATATTTTCACTACATCTTGATAATGATAATATCCACTTGGCGAGATTAATGAATAAATGTGACTTGAGACATTTGTTCATTATTGTAGATCCTAGCTTGCTTATTGTGTTGGCAGCAAATTTTATTTTTAGGAACATTTATATAAATAAACTTTCATCTTTACAAAGATTGCATCAAACAATAGTATATTCTAAATGTCTGTCCTTATCTCTTTGTGAAAAAAGAAACTGAATTTTTTTTCCACTCGTTTAAAAAAACTATTTTTAATGAGGCTGAATTCACAGTATTTTTTTTATTCCATAGAAACAGAACAAATTGAAATTTGAGAATAGACTTTCATGAATAATTTTAAATGAACCAATCTCCAGGGATTTTAATGGTGCTGACCATGCTAAAGAAATATTTCTACTTGGAAATATTTTAAATCTAGGTTAAAGAAAGAATTTTCTTGTTTTTACAGGGTGCAGAATAATTTTTTTTTGTCTGATTAATCCAATTTTTGAAAAAAATGCAATAAATCTAAATTTTCATGATTATTCAAACCCTTTTTATTAACCGGCTCATTAGCCTAGTGGGTAGAGTGTTCACCAATGGTCTGAGAAACTGGGGTTCATTCCTAGGTCGGGTCGTACCAAAGACTTTAAAAATGGTTCTTGATACCTCCTTGCTTAACACTCAGCAATATAAGGTATGTATCAAGGATAAAGTGGAACAATCCAGGGGAAGGAGTAGTGCCCTCCCCTACACCTCGATTTAATTGCTATTGAAAAGGGAGCGTTTAGGTCGCCCTCGACTACGGTCACCAACTTTTATTAATTTGAGTGAGCAAGAAGAAAAATGACAAAGAATCTATGATTTGCTTAAAATAAATTCTTCAGATATTTTATTCCATCCCTCCTCAATCGCAGTCTTAAATGAACCAATATTTGGATGGGAAGTTGTATTTGTTTTTTTAAATGCCCCATATAGCATAATCAAGGGGGTTATGGTCTGGACTTGATGGAGGCCATAAAGAAACTCCAATTATTTTGGAAATTTTTTGCCTAAGTTTTGTTGTTAAGCGAATCATAGGTTCTTTGTTGTTTCTTTTCTTGCTCACTCATATTGGGCTGAATTTGAATGAAAGTGCTTGAATAAAAGTTAATCATGAAAATTTAGATTTTTTAAAAAATTGGACTAATCAGACTAAAGGGAATTGCTTTCTGCACCCTGTATGTGTGCGTATATATATATATATATATATATATATATATATATATATATATATATAATATGTGTGTGAGAGAAGTGAATTGAATCTGATAGAATGTATGTAGAAAAAGGTAAAACTGGAAGCATAATATGTTTGGTGGTTTTTGACTTCTCGGTTTTGTCTGAATACAAATATAATCAAAACCTGTTAAGTTCAATCAGATTATGATCTTACTTGCTGAACAAATGGTCATGTAACGTGTATTCCCCCAATCCTGCAATCACAGGCAGGGTATGA